>MUZC01000233.1:440947-459954 GCA_002072015.1 Radix auricularia | reverse complement strand
CGCTTGTGTTCAGCACTTTTTCGCGATGCCTTCAATTCAGAGAATTTTTCAAAAATATCTTTCAAACAAATTTAGTAACAGTAACAGTGATGGTTTATAGTCATTTTTTAAACTCTTGCCTCACCTTTTTCGTTGGTGATGCCGACTGACTGTCAACTCGCGAATCAAAAAGAAAATAATAATATTAGCATAATTAAATACAGTTTTAGTCGTAACCGTAAGTAAGCACATAACACATTTTTACGATTGTCGTAGCAGCAGACGACCTGACCAGTTGTCGTAACTCTAGCCAAGCATATGTGGATTGGCTAGTGTTACGACTAGTCTAAAATCTAAATATTTTTTATTTTAACAAAATTAGTCAACGTATCTGCTTTTCAGAATATTAACAAAAATTATTAGCATACTCATTATGATGTATTTTTTTTTTTTTTTTTAAAAATGAAATTTTTATTAAAAAAAACATGACGGCGGCGGGATTCGATCCCGCTATCACTAGTGTCGTATCATTGCGAAGCAACCGGCTTGTCACATGAGCTAGCGAAGCTGATGAGATTGTGTAATTTTTTTAAATTATAAATGTTTTTCATTTAATGGCTCAATCTAGATTTTCTTTTAAACTTTTAAAATTCATTAATAAGCTTATCTAGTGATCATGATATTTCATTATGAGAATTATGGTTTAGTATTTAAGTATTAGTAATAGCATATTTAAAAATACAGCAAATTGTTTACGACATGTCGTAACTTGTCGTAACGGCAGACAACCCGGTCGGATGTTGCTGGCGTTACGACATGTCGTAGCACCAGCCACATCCGCGCGGGTTGTCTGCCGTTACTTTGTCGTAGCAGTAGACACTCCGTATTTATAATCGGTAGACCAATATTAAATCTATTTAAATAATTTATTTAAATAAATTTAGATTTTAGAATTAATACACACACAAATAATGTCGTATTATAATATATATGCGTATAAAATATACAGAAGAGTTTGTTAAGATTTAATTCTTTCCAGGTGTTAACTGCAAAGAGTGACTAAAACTAGACATAGCAAAAGTTGCGTATGTCGTAGTCGTAGCACTAGTTTCCTGACTAGCGCTACAACATGTCGTAGCGCTAGCAACATCCCGCCAGATCGTCTGCTGTTACAACATGTCGTAGCACTAGTTTCCTGACTAGCGCAACGACATGTCGTAACGCTAGCAACATCCGACCGGGTCGTCTGCTTCTACGACAAAATTGTCGTAGCGCTAGTTACATCCTTTAAATTTACTACTTTACCTGTCTAAATGAAAGATATGTTTCCCATATGAAAGTTAGCCATGTGAATATCAGAACAGCATTGAAAATCGTATTTTCGTCAAAATTGGAAAACATATTGACATGTCACATGAAATTATTTTCAGTGTTGGATTGTTTAATTTTAATCCAACATGTAACACAAAGGAAATAGAGCTCTTCGTTTTTGAAGTATTTGAAATACATAATCGACATCGGCAATCAGCTTTTATTTTACGCTTTAAAATGTATCCATGCTTCAAAATGCCATTCATAATTTATTAAGCTATACTTGTTTAAGTAATATTTTTTTTAAGTAATTATTTAAATACTAAAACTTATTTTAGTGATTGTAATATTTATATTATATGGAACATATATGCCAACTACTTCTAGTTCTAGAAGTATGACAATTTTTCCTGAGGTGTCATTTTCGGAAAACACCGCCTAATCTAAGGAAGTAAACACTAAACACATGCTGCAACAAACTCAATGCATTGGCATTAGTCATTAGTGCACTTAGTTAAGTTACATGAAATGGTGCGCCAGCTGTTAAGAAAGTGTCAAGTTATTCAATCATAGCACATACATATACATGTACAAAATAGGTGTGTATTTTTCATTTCACATTGACTTGACAACTCAAATAGAATACCTTTAAATGAGTAATAGTAATAAGTAATAGTAATAGGGCCTATAGACTATAGTCTATAGTAAATTTAAATTATTATTATTAGTAATAGTAACAATATAATCAATATATCAATATTAGTACCTTTAGTTAGTAACATAAGAATTAGTATTAGTTTCATTAAAGTTTTATTAGTTAGTATTGTATTTTAGTATTGGTTTATTTTTAGTAGTAATTTAATATTAAAATAATAAAAGTTTAAAAGTAAAAGGAAGTTATTTTTTTTTTCATTAAGTCAATAAGTCCAGTGATTTAAAACTTTTAAAAAGAGTTAAAGGCAAAATTAAAACTGATCCCAAAGACAATTTACTCAAAAGCAAATGCAGACGATTTTAATGACAATTGACAATGGAGTATGGACCTATCCAAATATGATGTCATGCAATTTTGGGCTCATTTTTACCCCCCCCCCTCGTCACACTTGTCACAAAACATTAGTAGACCCACTCCAAAATGACATCACAAAGCTTTGACACCCCGGCCCCTCAAAATTCGTTTTTCTTTTTTGAAAAAGAGCATAATGTTTCAAATCCAGGGGCGTCGCTAGGGGGGTGCGGTGGGGGCAGGCACCATCATGGGGGTGACACCAAAATGTAAAATTCGCTATATTCCCGTTATTTGGCACTGGAAAACTCAGAGAAGTTCTATGGGCTAAGTTGTGAGGGGGGGCACCAACCCTAGTGACGCCTCTATACTGTCATTTTAATGTATTTAGTCTATTTAGTTTAGTGTAAGGCTGCACTCCAACTCCAATATCGTAACAACAAGTGTGAAACCATGTAAAAAGTCAGTAAATAAATCATAATAAATCGAATATTTAAGTGGAACTTTTATTTAAATTATCATGTTTTGACGTGATGTCACAATTCAAACTCCTGCCCCCTTCCCCTCATCACACATCATCACAGATTTGTGGACCCGCCTTTTCCCTAGGTGCGTGATGTCATTTATGGATGGCCTCAATAAGATAATTTAACTTTCACTACTGTTTGGTAAACTTCAGCTCAGTACTTTAGCTAGTACTATTACTACTTAACTGTTTCTTTTCAGTCATCAAGTGGCGTGCACTGAATACTTGTAATATTATACGTGAGTATTAATTTAATTTAATTAAAAATAAATATTGTAGGGAAGAATGCATGTTATTGATTTGCATCCGGTAATCCTGCAGTTTCTACACGTATATTATTTCACAGTGAATTTTAATTTTCTTGTGAGAACTTACGTTTTTAATTTATTTTATGCAATATTACAAGTTGTATTTTAGCTATTAGATCGCTAATTTGTTATGTAAGTCTTATTAATTATTATTAATTTCTTATTAATGCATCTCTTGTCGCTATGTTATAATGGTTTCTTGATGGCCTGCAATGGAGGTTATTCAATCCCAGACATACTTGTTGGTCTTTTGTTCTAGATAAAAGATCTGGAGGATTTTTCTCATGCATTTGTTTTCAAATGCCTGTAGCCTGTATTTTGTTTTCAGTGGTTGCCAGGAGTGCCCAAGTCTCATATTAAGCTTGTTAACGGTTAACCGGTCCTCAGATCAGGATCGGTCATCTTTATTCAGGACAGCAGGACCGTGTAACCCAAAAAGGAAACAAAAACAAAAAAAAACACTAGCGGTAACGTAGTGAAAAAAAACAACACAAGTCGTAACGCACCTCTCCCTCTCGCTTTGTCACGGTGAGTAAAAGCGATACCACGATCCAGCTGACAAGTAGCCTAGGTTGGCATTCAAACTAATCAAACCTTCAGTCTCCAAGCTGTAAGCGTGCGTACATGACGCGTTATAGCCTTGCTTCACTGAAGTTCACAACTAATAGTACTAGTTACTAACAGTGCGTGTTTGATGTCAACAACGGTCAAGGCCGAGGCTGTTTCTATTTATATTTATTATAGTCTGTTTCTTATAAAGACAAAGAAAGCTATAAAAGCATATGACCCCGTGACCTATCCGCATTTTCTGATCACCGGTTTATAGCCCATTTCAGGCATTCAAAAAACGTATTGGCACACGCCGCTTAGTGAAGTACATGTACCTATATTACGAGAGGTAT
This sequence comes from Radix auricularia, assembly GCA_002072015.1. NCBI lineage: Eukaryota > Metazoa > Mollusca > Gastropoda > Lymnaeidae > Radix > Radix auricularia. The sequence goes on along the minus strand of MUZC01000233.1, from coordinate 455,922 downwards.
TTGAAAGACGTAGCAAAGATACCGGGCGATTAATCGGCCCACAAATTCGAGTTCGGTCTTTTAGTGACAGTTTTCCTGCCTATCAAAGGCATTTGTTTACCACATTAACAGTACGGCGAGTGTAGCTCAAACCCTATTTGAACAGAAAAAAACGGGGAGGGTGAACGTGTGAATCGCAAAATTCAATTATTCTGGCGAGTTGACGATTAAAAAATAATGTTTTTAAAAAAAATAAATTCCATTTTATCATCATTGTTTACTCCGTAGCTTTATAATTTTATTATATTATTAATTTTAATACGTGAGTTGACCGGCATCACACACAAGAGAGGTAAACATGACGTCAAGGCGTTGGTTTTTGAAAGTAATGAAAAATACCTCGCTAACTTTAACAAACGATTGAACCTGTCCTATTATTTAGACCCACAACGGACGGGGCGAGGCGTTGGTTTTTGAAACTAATGAAAAATACTTCGCTAATTTTAACGAACGATTGAACCTGTCCTCTTATTTAGACCAGTGAACTACGAGTCTTCAAAATAAAATATAAAAAAGACAATTAACCATCACTGTTTAGTTAATTTTTTGGATTAAAAAAAAATGCTATGAATTGAGGGCAATGCGGAAAGAGCTGAACGCAAGCGGGGGGGGGGGAGCGGGCTTTGATGCCATCAGACGACGCGAGGCGACAACATTCTCTTGTTAGTTCTCAAAACATTAGGGATATAAGGACGAGCGGTTAACCGGTCTTTTTTTGAATGGTTAGCCGGTCCTCAAAAACGAGCGGTCTTAACAACCTTATCTCATATCCATACATGTATGATACAATATGCAGGATGAGGGTTTTAACGAGAGCTCTGTATAGCCTGATTTTGTTAGAAGGCTAATCTTTTTGCTGGCATGGGACCGTCCATATATTTCGTACACACATAAAATTCATATTTTTGAAACCCCCTTCCCATGTTGCACCTCATACATTTTGGGTATCCCCATTCCCCTATGCATACATAAAAATTAGCTCTCCCACCTCCATGTGAAAAAGTATAGTTTTTTGTAATTTTGTGTTTTTCATAATGAAATTATTAAAGGAATAGATAGAAAATTTAAATTTTATTGTCTTGAACACTGCATCAAGATAACTGATACAATAGAACAATATAAGCAGTGAAATTGATGTCCCTTTGTGTGTATATAAATATAATGGCTGACACACCTGGGGAGGACAGAGAAAAATCTACTAATTTCAAGAAATGGAAATATTGGGTGTCCACAAATGAGGTCATGCACCTAGGAGGGTATCACACATTTGTGACAATGGGGAGGGGGTTAAGTTCCAGTTAAATATTTGATTGCTTACAATTTATTTGATGATGTTTTACAGGGCTTCACGCGTGTTAAGATATTAGAATGCAGGCGATTTGAAACATGCTCATTTTCAAATAGAAAAAAAAAGGTTTTTATGTGGGGGGAAGCTTTGTGATGTTATATTGGATGGAGGTCTTAACTTTTTGTGAGGGGGGTGAAAAATCAGTCCATATTGGTTGACATCATTAATGAACAGCCCATTATAAATCAGACGGATATATATTATGTACTGATTTTAGTAATGCGTGAGTGTTTGGTCTGAATCAAATGTTAATTACTTCAAAGTAATTAGAAGTTCAAAATTTCATTTGCATTAAATTATAAAACATTTATATCAGTCTTGACTCAGTTGGTCTTGAATGCCGTTTGCAGCCTGGGCGGCTTACGTTACTAGGCTTAGTATTATGCAAATTAAATTTGTTGTGCGTACACCCTCCCTGTATGCATCTGTATAAAAATCCCATTGCTTAAACACCCCTCTCCCTCCTCATTATGTACGTAATATTATTACAAGGATGGCCCCTAAAAATAACTAGATTAAATAACAGTTGCCACTTTGTATAGGCACATTTTATCTACAGTAACATTAATGACTGCTCATACTCATACCTGTTACTCAATCATAGTAAATATTAGCCGAATGTTCATAAACATCTGCCATAAACTATAACCATAATCAATAAACTGTAATGTATACCATAATTATTAATGTCTAAATTGATAAAAATATAAACAGTTAAACTTAAGTTAGTTAATTATTATTTGATCTCATTCATTAAGTATTTCTGTAAAGAATGTGGCAGTGTCATTAACTTAATATATGCTAATTAATCACTAGATTTTATAACATTGTTTATATTTTTCTCCCCCAGGTCACCCAGAAAGGAGTCTTTTAAAATGCGGAACCCTGAAGACTTAGGTTCTCCTGAGAAGAAGCAAAAGTTAAATCATGTCCAACCAAGTATAAATTATTAATATCATTTGAATTCAAATATACATACTATTTCATATTGTTTTATAATAGTAGTTCAAGTTAAATTATGATTATGGCTAAATGCTTAAAAGGAGCGTATCAATTGTTGAAATAAGACAGATCACCTGCTTCAATTAAGCTATCATAATAGGAGGATGTGTTTAATTTTCAGTTTAAATATCTTTAAAAAAATTATATGTTCTTAAATTCTGTTAAAATGTCCATTCTGAGTTTAAATTTTGTGTGTGTCAACATCCTCTGGTGTAAATGATTAAATTGGTGCCCTTTATTTACCCTAACCGTGAACACAATATAAAATTAACTTTGTAACAGTCAAGTAATGGCCCTGATGCCATTATAATGTACCCATATAAAGTTTACTGTCTGCCGTAAATTAGATTCTTTTAAAATACAGCTAGCATTCTTGCACCTTAAAATTTTCCTTTCTTTATGTGAAAGAAAATGTTTGTCTCGACATGAAGTCTTGAAGACGGAATTCACCAAATAATTAAATAATATAGTTCAGGGATTGTAAAAAGGATGCTGTAAATTTTGATATACAAGGGTTAGCACTAATAAAGAATCTTTAAATTTAAAAAAACCCTGTATAAAAGCAATAAGAAATATAAGTCCTTTATATGCGAGACATAACTAAAAGAATGTTTATTATAATATGCATCGCACGACAATCTAAAAATAACTTTTTAAAGTTATGTCTCAAATATATAAAGGATTTCTAGTAAAAAAAACTTCTACAGTCTGCCTGCTAAATTTCAGCTCAATTTGATCACAGTAAAATGGTTATCAAAATATGTTAAACATAGTGCACACCGCGAGACAGATAGCAATTAGTTGCATTTACATTGGCAGATCAGGAATATATTTTACAAAAGTATCATCAATATAATACACGCTGCGACAAAATTGCACAAAAATTAACATGCTACATAGAAATAAATAGAGATAATCTAAAAATTCATTAATTTAATTACAGTGCCTTCGGTCGATCTGAAATTTTGATACATCATTTTTATCGTCTGCTGCAAAATTTCAGCTCGCTAGCTTACAAGGAAGTTGTTTAAAAATTGATCTAAAGTTTTTTCAGCAAGCAAGCAAGCAGAAAACCTAAGTTAATATAAAGGATTTTTAAAAAAAAATTTTAAGTTACTTAAATGAATATTTTAATTAACTGAAGAATACTGGAAGGTCACGGCCAGCCATTGTTTTGTTTTTGTTGGGGTTATTTCTAGTTTTATTTTGATTTCTTAACTAGGTTACAGTCCAAAAAACATCTCAAAGGGAAGTAGTTTTGAGGAATTAAGAGAAGCTCGAAGAGCACTTCCTATTTATCCAGCTAGGCAAAAAATTATAGCCGAAATCCGCAAGTTCCCCTCAGCCATTGTCATTGGTGAAACAGGCAGTGGAAAGACAACACAAATTCCTCAGGTATCTTTTTGCTTAACTATGTAACATGGCCTAATATAAATTTTAATGACATAGCAAAAAATGAAAACATTTACATCTTTCAAACACAGGAACATACTGAACATTGCAAATTAAATCCTAGCAAATTACTTCTGTATGAAATTGAAAGAATTTGAAGCTTAAATTCATCATGAATAAATAAGTTGTAAACATTTTTCAGTATCTTCTAGAAGCAGGTGTTAACAGTGGAGCTACTATAGCAGTGACACAGGTTGGTTTCATAAATACTATATTAATATTTTTGTAATGTAATTTTTTTTTTGTTATGCTTATGCACACATCACTTGGCCTTATTTACTATTTTTGTATTTGAACAACTGAGTTAATCAAATTATAAAGTATGAATTTATATCTAGATGTTTTTATTTATATTTAACATCTAAAATGTATAGCAACTAATCATTTCATGTCTTTAAACATTAATTACCTTGGTGTAACAGCCCCGCAGAGTTGCTGCTATCTCAGTGTCGCAGAGGGTCGCACAAGAGAAAAATACAAATCTTGGTGGCATTGTAAGTACATCAAGTTGAATCAACTCAATTAACGACCAGACATTATTTTATTCATATGCCTAGTAGCTTTTCAGCTTTATTGTCATATTATTAGTATCACCAGGTGTCTGACTGAATATCCTCTCACGTTGGCATTTAAGGGCTTTTAACACCATGTAATTTTCTTTGATTAAATTTCAGGTTGGGTATTGTGTTCGGTTTGAAGATGTCACGTCACCAGCAACTAAACTCAAGTTTATGACAGATGGTATGCTGCTTAGAGAAGCCATCCTAGATCCAACCCTGACGCGCTATTCGATTATAATTCTAGATGAAGCCCACGAAAGGACTATCAACACCGATGTATTGTTTGGAGTTGTGAAAGCAGCTCAAAGGCGCAGGTTAAAGACTGGCCAGAAGCTATTGAAGGTTAGCATTGGGGTTTTCCTATTTATACTCTTCATCTTATAAAAATTTGTTTTTTTTTAGCTCACTTGTATCCAGGGGTGCCACCCTGCCGGTTTATCCCAGAATTCCGGATGCGTGAAGCTAAATAATTTTATTTTCCGGATTTGCGAGTTTTTGATTTTGCTATTTCCGGATTCATGAGGTTTTTTTTCTCGCTCTTTCCGGAATTTCCTGATTTGCGAGTTTAGTTTTCAAATTTGGCTTCTCAGTTTTAAAGAAGTGGGAAAAGTCATAAAGCGCAGAAAGTCTTTTCAGTGAGATGTGGACTCGCTATAAATAGAACGGGTACTGTTACCTCTCCCTTACTTTTGCTCTCATCTCATTGTCGCGCGATTGCGCATTGTTCTGTGCATATCAAAAATATACGGGAAAAACTTATAATTGAACGGATTGCACTCTGTTGGAATCGGAATTTTGTACTTGACATCACATTTTTCAAAAGAATAATTTAATCTTATCACAAATAACGTCAGATGTATGCTTTTGGGTGACCGTTTTACGGTTGATAAATACTAATATGACAAGGAGTTTTTCGTCTTCTTTTCTTACTCTTAGTTAAAATTGAACCGTTGTCAGCCATCGAGTTCACTTAGAAATGTCTCAACCCAACCACTTTTGTTTTAGCATGCATTAATTATTGAAACATAAAGAAAAAATGATTGCGTTTTGCATCTAAATTCTAAACTGACTGGGTTAGAAAAAACAATAAAACATTACATTTTTCCGTGACATTTTTATTTTTATAATTAAATTAAGGCTAGGTCTATGCATTTACTACGTACAGATACTCTGAAATATATCAATTTTTAAAAAATTACGACAGTTTAAATTAAGGAATTTTCTTTGGAAATAATACTTAATTTGTCTTAACAATAAAAATTTTCACGGCTACTTCTCTCTTTGTAATTTTAATTTAAGTAATTATCCAATAGTTGCAATAGTAGTAGTAATACAGTTATTCTAAAACAAACCTAAATTGTAGTTAAATAAACTATAGTTTAATAAACTATAATTTAGGTTTGGTTTAGAATTACTGTATTAATAATATACTAAATTGTGAACCTACTATAAACTATATAATCTATGTAATAAATATATTTAGTTAATCTCAAACCAAACCCATAAAATGACTTAAAACAAAGAAATAAAATTCAAAATAATAATAATTTTGTATAATTATCATATTAAATTATAATTTATAAATAATAAGAAATATTAGTGTAAGTTATTGTAAGGAATTCTATATTATAGATACTCTAAATAGGGACGTTTCTTTTGTATTGTACATTTTGCCTAGCACATATATATATATATATATGCTAGGCACTAACTTTTTCAAAATACTTTGTGCCAATGCGAAATAAATATTTTCGAAATGGTAAAAACTTATACACACATGGTGATGGATTTAAGGGGTTGGAAAATGAAAATTAAGGTGGCACTTCGTTATGTTTAAATTTTCAGGGTTGGAGAAATTGATAAAATAATTTTCAGGGTTCAAGAAATTTCAAAAAAGGGATTGCAGGGTTCACAGCTTCCAGTGGGTGGCATCCCTGCTTGTATCCTATATAATAAAAGGCAATTTTCTGTCCGGTCATCGATAGCAATTGGTCCCTAAAACTCCTACAGACTCCAACAGCCAATCAGAAAAATTAAACCACATTTACATATTGAACAAGTTTACGCGGACGTTCAAAGCAAGTTATTTTTTGTGCAGTATTTTTCTTTCCCAAGACTTTATATTGAGCGTATGCGTTGGGTTTTATAGACAAAAACTTTGTTTTTACGGGTTATAGCTATAATAAATAGTATTTTTGACACATTTATGGCCGGTCGAGGCAGCTGTTAGAGGGGGATACAACATGTCACTGAAACGACGGCAGAATGTCTTTGGACGGGCTTCGTTGCTCGTCATAAATAACCGCTTTTTAAGGCCATGGCGGACGTTCATAAGTTTTTTTAAGCCACCACTAACGAGCAAGGGATTGTGTGGCCTTGTATATAAAATATGTTGATTAGATAAGAGAATTTATATAATCTGCCGCACTTTTATCTGAGCTTTGATTATAAATTAAACCCTATTATTTGATGTTTCCAGATCATAGTGATGTCGGCTACCATGGATGTTGATCATTTCTCTGAGTATTTTAATAAAGCACCTGTTCTATACCTGGAAGGAAGACAATATCCTATTCAGGTATCTTTTTGAAAATTTATATGCTGTTTTAAGAATCGTATTCCATTTTGATGCCTATGTATATTAAGTGTGTGTTGTTGTTTTTTTCAAACATTTAAATATACTATATATGATATTTTAATGCTTAAAATCATATTGCTATTTTAACAACTTTCTGTAGTGCCTTGTTACATTTCTCCAAACATTCCAAACTGAATTAGATTTCATGTCTTCAGGTGATGCACACTAAAGAGCCACAAAGTGATTACCTATTTGCCTCCCTTGTTACCTTCTTCCAGATTCACAAAGAAGCTCCAGCTGGGTAAGTCCCCTGTTGTGTGTCACTTGTTTCTTGTCATATTTCCTTAGTCAATATTGATAGCTGATTTTGGTTCTCAACTGAAATTGTTAGAAGCTGTTCCCTTAATCTGATCTTAAAGTATCAAAATGGCTACTTTTGAACAATATAGTCTTCAATACCCATGTACATAGTTAAATGGTTTTAGATGTCATAAAACAGTCTGTGTGATCATAATTCAACAATTAAAAATTTCTAAATTTATACTTCATAAAATTTTGAAAGGAACTAATTTCTCACCTAGGGAGGATGTGTTGATATTTCTGACGGGACAGGAAGAGATAGAATCTGGTGTGAAAATAATAAATGACATGGCAAGAAATCTTAAGGATGTACCAGAACTGATGGTGATTCCATTGTATGCTGCTCTGCCATCCCAGACACAGATAAAAGCCTTTGCCAAGACTCCGCCTGTAAGGTTCAGATACAAATTTGACCATTTGTTTTAATACGTGACCCACAATGATATCTTGATGTGTCAATATTACTGTTAAAACTTCTATTCCAATGGCTTTATTTACTTGTTGAGTGTGTGATTGAAAAAAAAAACTTTCTTGGGGAAATTTATAATTCCAAAAATTATCCTCAGAACTGTCGCAAAGTTGTGGTGGCCACAAACATTGCTGAGACTTCCATTACCATTCCAGGCATCAAGTTTGTCATAGACAGTGGAATGGTCAAGGCAAAGTAAGTGCACATTGAACATTTGGGATCATAAATAAGTCCTATAGAACAAGTTTGACATTTGGGATCATAAATAAGTCCAGTAAACCAAGTTTGACATATGAGATCATAAATAAGTCCAATAAACCAAGTTTGACATTTAGGATCATAAATAGTCCAATAAACCAAGTTTGACATTTGGGATCATAAATAAGTCCAGTAAACCAAGTTTGACATATGAGATCATAAATAAGTCCAATAAACCAAGTTTGACATTTAGGATCATAAATAGTCCAATATACCAAGTTTGACATTTGGGATCATAAATAGTCCAATATACCAAGTTTGACAATTGGGATCATAAATAGTCCAATATACCAAGTTTGACATTTGGGATCATAAATAGTCCAATAAATCAAGTTTGACATTTGGGATCATAAATAGTCCAATAAACCAAATTTGACCAGGAATTGCTCTCTTACCTTCAATTTAAATTGCCTTTCTGTACTGAGTACCACTGATATTCTTTGGATTAAACATATTCATTTCGCTTTCCTATTTCAGATTGTACAACCCCCACAGTGGCCTTGACCTACTGAAGGTTGTGACAGCATCAAAGGCTCAAGTTTTGCAGAGGACGGGTCGAGCTGGACGAGAGAGCCCTGGAGTCTGTTACAGGCTGTTCACGGAGTCAGAGTTTCAAAGCATGAGCACAAACACGGTGCCCGAGATACAAAGGTAAATTCTGAGATACAGATGTGGCCGCAATCTACCAAAGTATTGATAGTACTGTATTTTCACGCACATTTCCCTGCACACGCAGATAAACCGCCCAGGCATATACGCCGCAGAATTTTTAGATCCTGTTAAAAATTGTGGTATAACCCGCCCATGCTTATACTTATATCCCGCACTATCCCACCACATTTGAGAAGTATATCACGCTGAACCACTCTAGGAGATGTACTTACTTTGCTATATTTTCACAACTCTATCAATACCATGCACACTAAAGTATCTCCTATTACTCAAAATGTAATTGTTTATTTTAATAAAAAATATTATAAATAATTATAAAATTATAAATACCTCGTAATTATACATTAAGTCTTATAAATTTGACATTTTATTCGATTAGCTAAATGTAAACATTTATGCACTATTTTTTACGGTACACCGTAACTATCAGACAACTGCAGTCATTATTCATGGCATTCGATTTATGACATGAAGAGATCTTGTTCCAAATCAATTTAAACTGGACTATTTGATTCCGACTATTTGATTCCGAGGTTAACCAGGGAGACAAAAATTTAATAATAGTTGCTACCAAGATACCGTAATGCCAAAGTGCTAATCCTATACTCCAGAATTTAAGTTGACTTGTGTTGCAAAAGCTAAGTAAACTAGCAATAGAGAACCTACATGTGAATTTTCAAACACAAATCAAAGTCTTTTTAAAATATTTATTTATAGCATTATCAAATCAGATACTTGATATCAAATGATTTCAGGTAGATTGTGAACAAACTTACCTGTAGTTATACAGAATCTAATTTTATATTCATGTTTTGCAAGTAATAGCACAATTGATGCATTATTGAGTAAAAAAAAATTCAGATACCCAACCCATGGAAATCTAGTATAGCCCGTATGGAATCTGCTTGAAAATACAGTAATTATTAAGTCAGATAAAACGGTAAAGTTAATCTGAGCACCTGTTTCCGACCTAATGTGTGTTATAGGAAGGCAACGATTTTGCTGCCAAGTGCTTGATAGATGTTTTTTTGTATTTTTTAGTATTTAGAATGTTTTTATTTTTTTCCCATACTATTCATTCATTCATTGGCATCCTTCCATCTCAAGAGACGATGGTGCATCACCGTTGGATTGGGTTGCATTTCCTTGTGTGGCTGTGCAGTCCTATCTTTGTGTGACAGTCTTCACCACAGCTTTTGCACACGAGTTCTGTGCTTCCCAATGTTTTGGACTTTCTCCTAGATCATACTCCTCCATTTTTCGCTCCTTGGCTACTATTACGCCCTCTTTGACAACTGTGCGGTCACCTGCTTTACACTCCCAATTACTTGTGTTTATTCTGCCTGCTTTCATATCTCTCTGGCAGACATCTTTAAATCGGAGAAGTGGGCGTCCTGTCTCCCTATTCCCAGATGCCATATAGGATGTCCATGGGAATACAACCCGGGCTCATACTTTTTACATGTCCTAGCCATCTTAGGGGTCTTTCACTAAGGATTGAGAACATGCTTTAGATATTGGCACGCATCAGGACCTCATTATTTGGCACTTTGTCCTGCCATTTAATCCCAAGGATATGAAGTAGGCACATCAAGTGGAGGCTATTAAAACTATAGTTTGAGTAAAATACTTGCATAAATTTTATGTGTATATAGATCTAAGTCAGTTTTAAAAAGAAACACTTGATTTTATTCTGTACTTGTCATATGATGCTACTTTCATACTTGTAGGTGTAACCTTGCAAGCGTAGTCCTCCAATTGATGGCACTGGGTATCTCAGATGTTCTTACATTCGACTTCATGGATAAACCAGCCCCAGAGGTCAGTTGATTTATTTGTTGCGTGTTGTTCACAACAGAATTTTCAAATATTTTATTTCATATCTATCAACTTAATGTGAGTATTTTAAAATTTGAAATTACTTAAAGTAAACAGGCTTAAAAATGTATATATAGTTTAGAGTGCACTCTTCACAATAAAGTGATAAAAATGTTAGTAAAATTATGTTTGTGTATGGTCTTTAGGAACTAAATGTTTTACGCGTATGGTATTGCTTTAACATGCAAAAAATTAATTTAGATTTTTAACACAATATTCATATTACAGTTTAGAATACAGTGTCAAACATTTTTAAATTAATACATTTATATAGTACATTGATTAAATCTACACTCTGTTCTTCATGTTTGTGTTTTTTTTTTTAATAGTTATATTAGCCATTATACCATTTAAATTTTTTAATGAATGAACTAATGAAAAACTTTCCCTGGTAAATTTATTTTTCAAGTCCATTAACTCTGCCCTTGAGGAGCTTGTCTTGCTAGGGGCTTTGGAGAGACAAAGTAACTCTGACATGCTCAAGGTAATTAGGTTTTTGAATAGAAAACTAACAAATATACAGTAAGGAACATTGGTGCATTTGAAAATTCATTTCCATAAGTTATAACAAAATCAACTCTTTTGAACAAAATGGGGGCTGTCGAGAAGGGGTGACAAAATGGGGGTCAGACGGCAATCAGGCTTATAAAAGAGTAAATGGAAAACATGTAAATGGGGCGTGAGTTAGCCAGACAGGAAGTAACTAAACAGTGAGCCTTCCTCAACAAACACACAATACACAATTAAAACTAATATGAAGAAATAAAAAAATAACTATTTTGAAGAATGTTTTATTGAATATTATTTATAACTTAATGTTACACGTGAAAGATGTGGAGTCGATCACTTTATAAAGGGGAGGGCAGTGTGGGGTGTGTAAATAAGTTTGAATTTCTATTTTTCTTATTTTCGAAACATTGGTGTTTTATTCCCATTTCAATGTGTTCAACAGTTTTTTGGTTTAACTTTTAGTCTTATTCTTGCGATTTCATCAACAGTTAACTCCACTTGGCAAACAAATGGCTGCCTTCCCATTAGACCCTAGATTTGCTAAAGTTATTTTGTTGGCCAAAGAATATGGGTGCCTGTAAGTTAAAAAGTATTTTAGAAATTGATAACTGCTCCGTGAAAGTATTTTAGTATTTGATAACTGCTCCGTGAAAGTATTTTAGTATTTGATAACTGCTCTATAAAAATATTTTAATTTAAGATTTGATAACTGCTCCATAAAAGTATTTTAATATTTGATAACTGCTTCATATTTACAAAGTTTACTGACTACTTCAAGTTTATAATTGATAATTTATAATATGAAGGTTATATTTGTTTCCGGCATTAAAAGTGATAAGGTTATTGTTTTGTTTTTGTCAACAGAGAAGAAATTCTGAGCATAATTTCAGTTTTGTCAGTGGACTCAGTGCTGGTTACCCTGTCTAGTAAGGTATGTTATTGCCACTATCTCAGTGCTGGTTACCCTGTCTAGTAAGGTATGTTATTGCCACTATCTTAGTTAAATACCCTTCACCTGTTACAGTTGCAGTGTTTAATAATTTTTGACTTAAAAATGTAACAGAAACCATTATGTTTGAATTTGTCAAATGGACTTTTGAAATTGTTGAGGAAAAGGTTTCCATATAAAAAAGCAAATACTTTTAATTTCATATTTTCTATTAGCCTCTATGGTAATTACTTCTCACACTTTTAATAATGAAACAATGAAAAGAACTGGAGAATTCTGAAACAACACATCCTCTTATTTGAATTTGATTTTTTTTTAAAATCATAGTTTTAATTCCAAAAAGTATTTTTAACTGCTCAGAATATCCGGATAAGATATGATCGCTAAGGGTTTTGTGCTAAAAATATGTTGTATTAACTAAGGATACTGTATGAGTTGCTTTGCTGAATCTATGTGAAGTGAATACTTTGTTTAGCATGTTTTGGTGTGTTTTTTTTTGTCTTCAAGTCACATCTTGTTGCACTTTTGATTAAACTGATAGAATCAGCATGTCATGATTCTCTATTCTCATATACATAATAAAAATAAAATTGCTTAAAAATTTATAGAAATTTTCTCGTTAAAAAATATCTTCATTTCTCTGAACATTTCTCTTAAAAAATGTGTGCTTTTACCACAAATGACAAAAAAAAAAAAAACATTTTTTCAATTGTTCCTTCCCTTATTGGGAATAAAAACTTCAACTCATCAACTATCCTATAAGGCTTTAATTGTAATAAATTCCAGGAACCCATTTTTATAAAACTTTTTCAAATGAAACATGTGTGATAACTTTTTGATTTGATACATCTAATTTATTTAATTCCAGCGTAAAGAATGTCAGCAATCACACCAGAAGTTTATGTCTAGTGATGGGGATCACATAACTTTGTTGAATATATACAGGGCGTACAAGTCTGTTAATGGGAATAAGGTGAGTGGTACGGTCTCGTTTCTCATATTGGTCGGGGCACGTAACTCTGTTGAATATATACAGGGCGTACAAGTCTGTTAATGGGAATAAGGTGAGTGGTACAGTCTGGTTTCTCATATTGGTCGGGGCACGTAACTCTGTTGAATATATACAGGGCGTACAAGTCTGTTAATGAGAATAAGGTGAGTGGTACGGTCTCGTTTCTCATATTGGTCGGGGCACGTAACTCTGTTGAATATATACAGGGCGTACAAGTCTGTTAATGGGAATAAGGTGAGTGTTACGGTCTCGTTTCTCATATTGGTCGGGGCACGTAACTCTGTTGAATATATACAGGGCGTACAAGTCTGTTAATGGGAATAAGGTGAGTGGTACAGTCTGGTTTCTCATATTGGTAGGGGCACGTAACTCTGTTGAATATATACAGGATGTACATGTCTGTCAATGGGAATAAGGTGACGGAAAGTATTGCTGTAGTATTTTCAAGATGAAATTGGTCACCAATTTATTTTTATTAGTCATAATACGATAGCTTCATGTTGTAAGGATGTCTATTTATGTGATGAATACCATTATTATTAAAGATCTTTTTTTAAAAATATATATATTCCTATAAGGACTTGAAGTGTTGATAACAGTAACTATTGTAAATTCCACTTGTCGACAGAGTTGGTGTTTTGATAACTTCATCAATGCTCGCAATATGCACACGGCACAGGAAGTCAGGAAGCAACTTCGGGAGATTTGTGAGCGTAACAGCATGACATTCTCATCATGCGGGAGAGACTCCACGCCAATCAGGTCAGTGTAAATTTGTAATTATCATAACAGAAATCTCCGGGTGCTGACCAATGTCTTGTATGCTGTAGATCGAATGTTTGATGTTGTAATTCTTTTGTCCTAATTATTGTTCCATTTATTGTTTTATAGTTACCCTTTTTATAAAAAAAATTATATTTGTTGCATGTGTTGTTGCTGATATTATGGGTGACCTTATTATTTAGGGGTACTATTTTAAAACAGCAGGGAGCTGCTACATCCATTTGGGGTGGGGTGGGGGGGGGAGTACGCATACCTTGACATTTGTGTGTTACTTAACCCTATAAAAATATTTCATATAGAATAGGACTGCCTGGATAAAGCTTTTAAATGAAATTAAAAAAATGAATTAAAGCTTTTATTAACTGACTGCCGTATACGCTCGTTCATACCCCGTTCGTTTCTGATGCCATGTCCAATGGGACAAAGTGTGTTCATATATTTGAAATGTCCAGCCTATCTGTTCAAGCTTTGAAATATGTTAAGGAATTCCCCATGATGTGCACAGGCAAAAAAAAAAAAATACCCAAAAAAAGAAAGGGGTTCTTGATTTCCTGGAAAATAAAAATAGTAAAAATTAAATATCAGTATATTTGACACATTCTTGGTGTGACTCTAGAGTGATGTCCCTTAAAATTAAAAAAAAATCACAAAATCTTTGTTGGAAGTTGCATTTAAAAATAAAGCTCAAAATTATTGTTCTCAATACACAATTTGTTTGTGTATTTTTTTATTTTAAACGAGCTTAATTTTTTCTTTCTGATTGGCTGTGGGAGCCTTTAGGAGTTTGAGGACCAATCGCTCTTGTTGACCGCACAGAAAAATGCCTATTAATATATATAAGATGCTCATTTCAGTTTTTATTACTTATTTTTAAAATTTTGAACATGGATCAGCGCACCTTTGAGGGAACATTGGTTGTGGTCTGGTGCCTTTGGGGAAAAAAAGAAAGGAAGCTGCAGGATTTTTTTTTTTTCCTTCAACATTATTTTGACAACCACATCATAGTCCTATTTGGGCATAATGGATGGTAGTTAGGGCACATCATAGTCCTATTTGGGCATAATGGATGGTAGTTAGGGCACATCATAGTCCTATTTGGTCATAA
>MUZC01000233.1:405087-432995 GCA_002072015.1 Radix auricularia | reverse complement strand
ACAGTTTAACATTGTCTGACATACAGCTATCAGTTTAACATTGTCTGACATACAGCTATCAGTTTAACATTGTCTGACATACAGCTATCAGTTTAACTCATTGTCTGGCAAACAGCTATCAGTTTAACATTGTCTGACATACAGCTATCAGTTTAACATTGTCTGACACATAGCTATCAGTTTAACTCATTGTCTGACATTTTAACATTGTCTTCATTGTCAGATGGCCAACAAGACCAAAGTGTCCATCCACCCATCATCATCCCTGTTCCAGTGCAAGCCGGCGTGTGTTGTGTACACTGAGCTGGTCAAGACCACAAAGTGCTACATGAGGTAATGATGTTGTGTTGCTACATGAGGTAATGATATTGTGTTGCTACATGAGGTAATGATGTTGTGTTGCTACATGAGGTAATGATATTGTGTTGCTACATGAGGTAATGATATTGTGTTGCTACATGAGGTAATGATGTTGTGTTGCTACATGAGGTAATGATATTGTGTTGCTACATGAGGTAATGATGTTGTGTTGCTACATGATGTAATGACATTGTGTTGCTACATGAGGTAATGATGTTGTGTTGCTACATGATGTAATGACGTTGTGTTGCTACATGAGGTAATGATGTTGTGTTGCTACATGAGGTAATGATGTTGTGTTGTACATGAGGTAATGATGTTGTGTTGCTACATGAGGTAATGATGTTGTGTTGCTACATGAGGTAATGATGTTGTGGTGCTACATGAGGTAATGATGTTGTGTTGCTACATGAGGTAATGATGTTGTGTTTTGTTTAGTTCCTAACAAATTTTCAATTACTTTTTTTAATCTTAGGGTGTATATAGTTTCTTTTCCAAGCTTTCTTAATTGCTTTAATATAATTTTTGTTTTTTTAGTTTTGGTAACAATAGATACAGATATCTGTTCAGTTATTTTGTTGTAACTATTTTGTTTTAGAAAAGTATTTATTGACTGATTGTGGTTTGTAGTTGCGTCACCAAATATTAGCAGTCTGCGACTAATGTCCAAAAACTGTTTAGAACTAATCTCAAACTATTGTTTCCTAGTGTCCCTGCCTTAACTTCCTCCCTGTTTCCTCACTGTTTAGAACTAATCTCAAACTATTATTTCCTAGTGTCCCTGCCTTAACTTCCTCCCTGTTTCCTCACTGTTTAGAACTAATCTCAAACTATTGTTTCCTAGTGTCCCTGCCCCCTGCCTTAACTTCCTCCCTGTTTCCTCACTGTTTAGAACTAATCTCAAACTATTGTTTCCTAGTGTCCCTGCCTGAACTTCCTCCCTGTTTCCTCACTGTTTAGAACTAATCTCAAACTATTGTTTCCTGCTGTCCCTGCCTTAACTTCCTCCCTGTTTCCTCACTGTGTAGAACTAATCTCAAACTATTGTTTCCTGGTGTCCCTGCCTTAACTTCATCCCTGTTTTCTCACTGTTTAGAACTGATCTCAAACTATTGTTTCCTGGTGTCCCTGCCTTAACTTCATCCCTCACTGTTTCAGGACACTGAGTGTGGTCGACCCAGATTGGTTGTATGAAGCAGCCCCGACATACTTCAAGAGGAAGAAAGCTGCTGTTATTTCTTAGCATGAGATTAGTTTGTGTGCAGTGTGGATGGCCGGATAAATGCCCCACAAGGGAAATATGAATGAAGAAAACAACAGACTAGTGAGTGAATTGTGAAATACCTGTACAAATTAACTTAATGAGTGGTTGCATAGGGTTGTGCATTAAGTAAATACAAGAGAGCAGAGTATGTTTGTTGGTATGAAAAAGAAAAATGGGTAATATCAAATCTGGTGGTGCATATTTTGAAATAAATGGTATTGTATAGTGAAAGGGGTTAAATTTTAATGGTGTGGCAGATTAACTTGAAATAAGGGAGCATGGATGAGGTGTATGGATCAGCCAAAACCTGCTGGCCAGAATGAACGTCCACATATTTTAATTATGTGATAATTTTTGTAGTCAAGGTTATGACATGTTTATTCCCCCTTTATTGTTATCCTGTAAAATTACTTGAAGACAGAATGACTGAACTTGTTATCACAATTGTGGATATAAGCATGTTATTTCATAGAAACCATTTTTTGAAAATGTTTTGCTTTGTTTTTTGTGTATTATTTTTTTAAATATCAAAAAGTTTATTAAAAATGATATTTCAAAACTTTTAAAATTGTTTCTGCACGTGTGTTTGTGTGGCTAATTTGTTAATGATGTTACCACTAAAAAATTGAAATTTATAAAAAATAGCTTTAAAAAAATAAAATAAAAATGCTGAAATAAGACAACAAGTTTTGATTTCTTTCAATTTAATGCAGCTCAAACTACCACTAGTGTCTTATCAAGCTTTCTGACATTGCTTTCAAAATAAAAGATTGGATCTGAATTGGGAGGAACTTTTCTAATACACACATCTGTTACGTACTCAAACTACTTGCCATACAAAAACGTGTTATGACCAATGCAAATGTAAATAGGGAACTTAATAAAATAAAAGTAACTATACAAGCTACTATCAAAAAGTCATGATCGGAAGACAAAAATCATTCTTTTTCATGACAATAATAATGTTAGTTCTTTGTTTGACAATAAAAAAAGAAATTTCAGACTAAACAGTTGTACAGCAAACTTTTGTGAACATGTGGACTCTTGTTTATTACAAGGTAGTTCCTGGAAGACCTCTCAGCCTTCAGTTCCTGGAAGACCTCTCGGCCTTCAGTTCCTGGAAGACCTCTCAGCCTTATTAAATTACCTTGTCTTGAAAAAATACAATAGTTACGTACAGAGTTCAAGAGATACTTCATCACATCAAAAATCTCTTCAGTCTGACAAAGTCTAGATTTACTAGTAGAAATGATGAAGAAAAAGATAAATTGGCTAAATAAAATGTTTTGAAATTTCATCTTCTTAAGAAAAAAATGTTGATGATTTTTTTTTTAAATTAAAAAATTATATATTTGAAAAATTAAAAGTTTTCTCAATTAAAATTAAAGCAAATACTTTACGAAATAAATTTGATGATATTTTATACTTGAACAACAAATAAGCCTGAGGGGAAAACAAGATTTGATATTTATAAATACTCTGTGCGTTGTCAAGTTGTCAAATCATTTACTGAAATCCCAACACAGTACATGAAAGGAACTTACAATGTTGCAACATGGATGGACCTTAGCTTATAATTGTTGGACACAAGCAAATTTTTACCTTAATTCAATAAACCTAATTTACAGCAAACAAAATAAAATGCAACAATTTTACATTGTAAGCCATGACAAAGGTTGTGGTATAAAAACAACAATGGAAATATTTGTCCATTATCTAAGTAAGAAACATATTTTGTATCAATTCAAGCTTCTGTGTCACGTATTTCTTTCACCTTACAACTACCGCAAAGCACCACCAGCAATAAAAATTCATTATAAAGTATTAATTTCAGAAATATCATATAATTTAACTCTTTAAAAAATTAAGGCTAGTTTTAATATAAAAATACAAAAATTACTTGACGTTCTAAAGTCAATGATCAATTAAAAGGGGCTTGAATGTAGTAGTGTTACATTAAAACCAAAACATTTTGAAAAAAGTAAAGTTACGTTTTGATTAATTGTGTTTAAGAATGTCTTAAGAATTAAAACTGTCTATAATTTAAAAATTTGACCCCTCCCCATTTGCATAACAGTATTTAAGCAGTTTAAACAGATAACAAAAAACCAACATCAAATGATATAGACCTTGGGGTGAGGAGCAAGAAAATTATATTTATTATTTATACAAAATAATGTACAAGGCTTTTTACACACATTTTACAAAAGCAAAAATAAATTACATAAATGTTTAGCATTTTTGTTGTTTACATAAAATAGTTTTGATTTATGATATGTTTAATTCAATTTCTAAAAACAAAGGGACAAAATTGGTCTAGGAATTTTAGGGGAAAGTTAATACTTTTAAATTAGTCAGCTCAAATTGTTTTCATCTGTTTTTTTTCTTTGTTAAAGAGCTTGTGACTTCATCATTTACAAATAGTAACAACTTATTCCAATCCTTAATTTAAATTTAATGGGCATTTTTTTTAATGGATACAAAAAAAATATATTTTTAAAATTTAAATAATTTTTTTTGGATGCATTCATTCACAATGTTTAAAATAAATTTTTAAAAAACTATCTAAAATTGTTCACTGCCAGTTGATGACAAAAATTGCTACAATGAAAGCAACTCTTAATTGTAGAAAAGAGTTCTTCATTCACAACAGCTTCATTTACAGAAAGATTTGACTCTTGTATCACTAGCGTTACAGCAATGCCCCAATGAGAGAATTTGTGGGACAAAGGAGTAAAATGTCATTGCACCTCTAGGAAGCTGTGTTACATTCACTTCATGCTAGTGAACTGAACTTTTAAAAAAACGTACAAAATAATCAGTTTAAGAACAGTAGTGTCTTTAGCGAGTAAGCAATTTGATTATTATTACAATATTGATTATGTCATGCACCTTGTTACAATAATTTAATTCAACTGTACACACATCTGGATATAAAAACCTCACACATTCCTGCACTGTCATCACTTTGGTGAACTTAGCTTCACTCAAAGAGCTTAACTACTCCTTGAACTATCTTTCTATCTAGCATGTTCCCGGCCATTAATATATGAAACAACAGAGTTTGCAAATATAATTTTAAAAATATTAAATGGACCAGTTAAAATAAGTTATTGGGAGTGATCCAACTCCTAATCACCTTAGGGTAAGGCTAAAAAACAAAACAATTCCAGTAAGGTGATTTTTAAAAACAAATTTTAACTTTTTTTTTTTATATTAGTGGTCGATGTGACACCATCATTTATGAACATACAGGGTCACAAGTTAGAACAAATAATTTATTTACTTCTTTCAAGTTTTTAATAAAAAAAGGTTTTCTTTATTCTTCTAAAAAATTAATAATTCTTGTTTCTAGCTACGGCCGCACTCAGGACAGACGATGTCATCTCCGTTCATGAGGAAACCCCGACCAACCATGCTGGCTTCACATTTGTAGCAGTTGAAGCAGTCACTGTGCCAGTGCCTCTCTTCGAATGAGATGAACTTGGTGCCACCTATGCCTGGTTTTTTAAAATATAGGAATTTTTTTAAAATTTGAAACAACTCAATGATGGAATAATTGAAGAAGTGTTACCATATTTCCCTCATTAAACCATTTACATTTCAGCTTCTTGGCATAAATTTCTCAGCTTATAATTTCTAAACTTAAATATTTTTAAAATTTTTATATTTAATATATATGTTTTACAAAAGAAACTTTGAGTGAAACTTGAAATCCAAGGGCACTAGAAGCCACAGGGTACAAATAACCCAAAGGCAATAGAATCTAGAGGGCGCTGATTCCCCATAATCTATTACACTAAGGTAAAGTTAAATCAAGACAGTTATACTGTTTTTTTCTTAGTATGGACTATAGACCTACCAGTGATTGGTTTGGTGCAACGACAGCAGCGCTTGGCAAACAGTTCCCCATAATCTATTACACTAAGGTAAAGTTAAATCAAGACTATAGACCTACCAGTGATTGGTTTGGTGCAACGACAGCAGCGCTTGGCAAACAGTTCCCCATAGCAGTCGCCACAGTAGGGTTGCTCATCTTTGGAGGTGAACTTCTCCCCAGCCAGCTGTTTGCTGCAGTGGGTGCAGGTGAAACATTCACGATGCCAAGGGGTGTTCTTGTAGCTGATGCCACCCTTGTTGATCACCTGTGGGGGGGGGGGGGGGGTGGAGGGTAGAGCATGACGGGTTAGAAACTGGAATAAAACATTCAGTACATGATGAATATTTTAAGATAAATGACTAGTGGAATAAGTGCAGCACTGACATTAGTTATAAGTGCAGCACTGACATTAGTTATAAGTGCAGCACTGACATTAGTTATAAGTGCATCCATTGTACAGAGGTATTATTACAGAGAACATCTGATGTACGGTTACATCAAGGAACTGAGACTTAAGTATCTAATTGTTTTTTTAAATCAAAATCTGTGTGCAGAGTTGAACATCAAAGTCTTTGAAGCTCAGATGAAAATGGTGAATTGTTTCAAAATTAATCAAGAATATGAAATTTTATACTGCTTTCCTGACCATAAGACTACGCATGACCGAGTCATTTCAGAATAATGGTTTTATTCTTTTGCGCTTGGACAACTGTATATCATTATTGATTCTTTAAGTAATGGTAAACCATTAAAAAATTTCTTACATCACTGCACTTGCTACATCTCTGAGCATATTTGCTCTCATAGCATGGCACACAAATGACACGCTCGTCACGTGGGATGAAGCTCTTGTTTCCTATTGGCTGGTTACACTCTGAGCAGATAAAGCACCAATCATGCCACTGCTTGCCCTTGTACTCGAATTTCTTCATGCCTGTAACAAACATGAACAATAACTTACATAGACTTTAGCTGATAGAAATATATATAATATAATGTTCTACATCTATAGCCAACTGGAACTGTTCAATTATTCCCTTTATCCCAAATTTCAACAAATAATTTAAAAAATCAAGGTTCACTGGCATTGATAATATATTGAACATTTTATATTGAAATATATTTCACATTTATGAACTATTTATAATACTAGATATTCCCAGGTGCCTAGTGCTATATAATGTTAACGAGCACAAACGGGGTATGTGGGGAAGGGGGTTCAGCCCTTCTCAGCTCTATGTCCTATCGAAATTTAGTGGAGGCCTTTTTGGCCAACTAAAGAATTTTCCAGATTTGGGACATGAAAATCTGGCAGATACCAGGCTGCGCTGAACCTGGGTACACCATTGGTTGCATAACAATGTAAATTTTTTGAGGCTACCAATAAAGTAAATCAGTGGCTGTTAGAAAAATGGAATGGATGTGATCTGAACATTTTTTTAAAAAATGATTAAGCAGCCTTCCTCACCCCATACAACCGCCCCCAGCCCCTAAAAGAATTATATTTAAATTTTTAAAAAAAAGAAAGAAAGAATAACCCAAACTGGCAACCTATTCTAAGTACCCACCTCCACGGAAGGGTTCCCCACACCCGTCACATCTCGCGGCAAAGTTGTTGTCATGGCAATCCGAGCAGTAGATCTTCTCATTCTTTGAGGCAAAGGGTTGGTCAACCAGGGACTTCTGGCAACCGACACATTTGAAGCAGAACTCATGCCAGTGGCGGTCCTTGTAGGACAGATCCTGGAAGAAGATGGAAGAGGGGCCAAACTGATCAGAATGTTATATATTGGCAATAAATTAAATATATTTACATGGCTCATCTGATAGTTTTAGCATTCAGTCCAAATAAAGTAAATCGTAACGTTGCCAAACTCTCAAGTTCTCTTCTCGTTTAATGTTTTAAAGATTTACAATCTTAAAATTGTTAACATAGTATTAATAATGAGAAGTGCTCATGGTGCTGAATTTAACAAAATAATGTTACAATATCAATATTAAATAATTTTTCGTAGTTACAACATTTAAATTAAAACAGAAATGTTAACACAAATCATTTTTAAAAATCTTGACTTAATACAACAAGCTGAAAAGCAGACATTTTTAACATCAACAATTCATTATTCATTATACTCATAATAAAGGCCTAATAATTACTGTGAACCTATTGTTTTTTTCAGCTCCTTCTAGTGCTAACTTATTCTTATAGATAGAGACTAATGTTAGGACCTGTTGGTTCTCATACATCCTTCATGACCTTCAGACTCCACATTCCCCAGATCAAGCCTAATGTGCAGCCAGGTTAGGTTCTAGCCCCCCCCCCGCCCCTCAGACCAATGACGGTGGTCAGAATCTATGAGCCCCAACCCTTGATACCAACCTAACTTACACAGAGGGCCTATGTGCCCCTACCCCCAGACACCAACCCACCTTGTAGTCAGGACCCATGCCCCCCACCCCTGACACCAACCCACCTTGTAGTCCGGGCCTATGGGCCCCCCACCCCTGACACCAACCCACCTTGTAGTCTGGGCCTATGGGCCCCCACCTCGGATACCAACCTACCTTTTAGTCCCTTCATATGGGCCCCCACCTCTGACACCAACCCACCTTGTAGTCCGGGCCTATGGGCCCCCACCCCTGACACCAACCCACTTCTAGTCCGGGCCTATGGGCCCCCATCCCGGACACCAACCCACCTTGTAGTACGGGCCTATGGGCCCCCACCCCTGACACCAACCCACCTTGTAGTCCGGGCCTCTGGGCCCCACCCCTGACACCAACCCACTTCTAGTCCAGGCCTATGGGCCCCCACCCCGGACACCAACCCACCTTGTAGTACGGGCCTATGGGCCCCCACCCCTGACACCAACCCACCTTGTAGTCCGGGCCTCTGGGCCCCCACCCCTGACACCAACCCACTTCTAGTCCGGGCCTATGGGCCCCCACCCCGGACACCAACCCACCTTGTAGTACGGGCCTATGGGCCCCCACCCCTGACACCAACCCACCTTGTAGTCCGGGCCTATCGGCTTGCCGCAATCGTCACAGTTGTGGGCGAAGAGCTGTTGGTAGCACGGGATACAGTAGGGATGTTCCTCCTTGACGATGTACCTGCAGGCAATCAGCTGCTTGTCGCACTTCCAGCAGGCGAGGTGGTCCTTGTGGAAGCTCTCCTCCATGGCTTTCGTGTACTCGGCAGAGAAGATCAACTGGTCGAGAAAGGGAAACAACTGACTTTCAAATGGAAGGTTGAGACTAGATGGACATTTGGAGAAATGGGTCATAGAGGAAATAGTGTCAACAGCCATTCAACGACTTGCAATGAACTTATTTTAGATTCAAGCTCATGACATCATATGTCTGTTTTATTGTTTTAAGTCTTTTCGTTATGTTAAATAAGCATTGTTACAAACCTAATAAAAGCAAAACGATTTTCTCATTTTTTTTAAATTGTAAAACACACTGATTCCAAGTTGCAACCATTGACTTTGTTATGTTCTATGTTTTTCATAGGAGTGATCGAGAAGAGATCATCAATTCTTGTTTCACTAACCCACAGGAACGCACGGTTCTCATATTAATTTCTGAACACCTTACATTAAAATAATAATAATAATTTTTAAAGCGTTAACCGTTCCTTAAGATAACAGTAAATTTTTCAAATGATCCTACTGTAAGAATTTTTTTTTCAAAGTTGACCTTAAGAAGTATTGATTGACAATTAGGTCGACCTGGGAGACGAGTAACGTGACCTCGCATGGACGAGACGAGAGGCGGAGAGCAAACAATCAATGGGTCGGCCTAAGATAGACTTAACATGCTCGGGCCGGGATAGACTGACCAGTCGGCCTAAGATAGACTTAACATGCTCGGGCCGGGATAGACTGACCAGTCAGCCTAAGATAGACTTAACATGCTCGGGCCGGGTTAGACAAGCCAGTCGGCCTAAGATAGACTTAACATGCTCGGGCCGGGATAGACTAGCCAGTCGGCCTAAGATACACTTAACATGCTCGGGCCGGGATAGACTGACCAGTCGTCCTAAGATAGACTTAACATGCTCGGGCCGGAATAGACTGACCAGGTTAAGACATTCATTGACAGAGAAGGCATTTCTTTGACAAGTATGGTTACAAAGAAGAAGTTTGGAGTAATGAAGAGTGCGGGAGATAAGCCTAGCTATTTTTAATCCAATGCTATCCCCTCCCCTTAAGCTTCCCATCCCGAAGGGGTGATTTAACCAAGGAACGAAGATCTTCAATGTCAGACGGCAGGATAATAAGAAATATTGGATGGAATGAACACACAGAATAACAACGGTCAATTGACTTTATATTCTACGACTAAAAACAAACATTGCGTGTTCATTGAGTAAAAATCTTCGGCTCAGATCAGTGGCGTTGCTACGGGAGGGGGGCCAAATTCGAAAGTCCACCGGGCAACCACTTGAGGGGGGCCCCAAATTAGTGTCTGAAAATTTTATTTACATTAAATATTATGCATGTGCCTCCCCCAAAGAGGTTAAGCCCCACGGACCCCCAAACCCTTACAAATTCCTAGAATTGTTGGAATGACTTTTGAAGCAAAATACAAATGAATGTATCGTTTTAAAAAATTTCGTTTTGAAAACTTTCAAACTTCAAGAAATCTATTTTCTTTGAATTCCGTCGAGCAATAAATCTTTAATAAATGCTTATCAGAAGTCACAGAAGTCACAGAAGTCACCTTATAGCACACATTGGTACACAGAGTTTCAGCCTTAGCCGTTCCTATACTGTCCTTACGTGACTGAAGTAGACAAAATAATTTTCCCTCTTGAAACATGAAAAATGACATGATTTATGCAATTCTTTGCAACAAGTGCAATGAAATGCACGTTGGTAAGACAGGTCATCGCCTTGTGGATCTGATTTGAGAGCTTCTGTATAAACTATTCAATAAAATGACATGTGGCCTGCCTCTAAGCACTTCAGTGACTGACATTTTAAATCATAAGCTGGCAATGCACTCTACAGAGTCTTTAAGAAAAGTAGATCAATAAAAGATTGTTACTGTATACTAGACTGAACATGTATTTAACCAACTTCACAATTTTCTACAGCTCTATTATCATTTTCAAGTATTTTTTTTTTGCATTTAATTTGTAATTTCTGCCACTTCCATTCTGTTATTGTGAGGTTTGTTTACGTAACGGACATGTTGTCTATTTTCCACTTGATGAGTTATTTCATGTTAAATAATAAAATGTATGATGACAAATTAATTCAATTTTTGTTTATTGTTTACTGATGAACGCATTTGTCGAAACGTCTACTCCCGTATCTGTCTATAAATAAATCGTTAATTTTTTAAAAATTCAAATCATTTTGTCTCCTGTATTCTGTATACGCTCAGAGCCATCCTTACACCATTTTTTGGGCCCCCGGGAGAAGAAATAGTGTTGGGCCCCCGGGCGAAGAAATAGTGTTGGGCCCCTGGGCTAAGAAAGAGCGCGCCCCCCGCAGCAATAAAAAATAAATATGCATAATATCTATAAATAAAGATATTCCCATGGGGCTCCTCTGATCGTGGGCCCCCGGGCTAATGCCCAACGGGTCTATGCGTTAAGACGACCCTGTATACGCCACTGTACGTATTCCATACTGGCTGATACAACTGCCTAAAAATAAAATAAATAAATAATCTATAAAACAAAATAATCAACTCAAATCCTTGCACACGATAACACGTAAATCTTTCATTCCTCATGTGCAAACATTCAAACAGTTATACTATGACCAATCGCTTACGATGCCAATCTACTAAAATGGGATTTTAAAAATAATAAAATGACACGACAGTTAGCTACTGGCTCTCGTTTTGTATTCCCAAATGAGTAGATATGTATACAACACACGATGAGTACATTTGTATACAACACACGATGAGTACATTTGTATACAACACACGATGAGTACATTTGTATACAACACACGGCCCGCTTTCTATTATTGCCAGCCAGATCGATGACGGACGGACTCAGCAGACGATGAAACATGCCCTCTCCTCCTCCCCCCCCCCAATACACACATATCTGTCATAAAAAGCCTCCCCATTACTATGCTACAGATATTTCTGGCACCGGAATTCAATACATGTCTGAAGAGTGGCTTTAGAAGGGGAGGCTACCGCTGACAAGAGATCATCAAGAATTATCCGTGATTATTCTCTCCCATGAAGCGTACGTAATGAAGAGATGCAAGAGAGCACAAACAAAACAGCTCAGCACTAGATGGTGAACGATTCTGTTCCTAAAGTAAACAGCGTCACGTGAGCTCAAATATCCCCGATATTTTTAAAGATTGTTTACATTTTGTTATATCATAAACAAACCGTCAAGGGCGTAAAGTCGTTGCCGTTGGTTTTAAAGGCCAGGTAGGTGTATTGTCGTAATATCTGACAAGTTGTTTAAAAATGTGAAATTCCTTAAGCCATTTTTATTCTCGTTACGGTTGATTTAGTTAAAATATAGCAGTTAAAAATAGATTATTATTCATTGTGTAACAAATGCCCTTGATTTTTCTATTCATCATGACCAACGCCGCGCAGCAATTTAGAATTACCGCGCAGAAAATTTTGATAAGGATAATATAATATCTGTGTTGGTAGGGAATACAATTTTGATTTTTAAAAAAAAAAATTAGATTCTGTGCATTTTTACATACGAGTTGGTTATTTTGCACAGTGACCAGAGAATAGTTGGATACATCCTAGATACGCCCATGTCGTGAAATCAATGACGTCATGTCCGGCGACATGGCACGGCGCGTGCGCATTGATAGTTGATTGGCTGAGTTTACCCAGGGCAGGTCAGACTGTTGGGTGCTTCCGGGACTGGAAAGACTCCCGGTATATCCTATAACAAACTACAGACATAAATGTGTGCAGACATACATTAAATATGTTTAGAGTGTCTTTTACAGGACCGGACAACCTATTCTACCGTTCACGTTACTAACGTTATGTACATGAACAATTTTGTTTGAGAAATTTGTGATTCAAATTGTACATTGCTGGATATAATGGGAACTAAATTGACTTTTTGTTCTTAGCCCGACACGTTGACGGAGTTGTACTGTAATCCTTTGTTTATCGCTTAATTTATGAACTAATACTACAGTAGATGTTTCGGCTAATGCCTTCATCTACTGTAGTATTAGTTCATAAATAAAGCTTAAATGTATTGTCTTCTTGCACAATTAGTTTGTTTTGTTGTGTATTTTATTGAAAAGCTTTATGCAGTCCCATTAATATCAGTATGGTTGTTTATCGCGGGTGTTACGTCACAAGGTCGGCCGAAAAACTGAAGTTCCGCGAGTTAGGGAACCAAATGTTAAGCAATCTGAAGTCGGTATATAAATTTACAGTTACTGTTTAGCTAAGTAAACGTAGTTATTATATGACGTGATAGCGGTGATGAATATTATGGTGTAAGGTAAAAATGATGACTATGAAGGTGATAATGACTTTTACTGCTCAGCATATGACAGTATTTTACGTCTCTTCAGACGGCGGTGCCATTTCCTGGGGCACCTTGAAATTGAGTGCAGTCAGGGTTTGATGGGGAAAAAAAGGGGGGGGGGGTAGGCATTTCCCCTTTAGTGTTACACCAATCAAACATCCGTTGGTCCTACGTACGGCCCCACCAGGACCTAAACTAGTTACTAACTCTATGTACTTCTTCAATGACAACAAACAAATCAGTTTATACAAACAGTTGATAAACCGTACGTAGCGGTGAATGCATTATTAAACGACACAAAGGGTAAACACGAAAAGCAGAGATGACGGCGAGATTATAATAAATGACATTGTAACAGTAACTCAAAGACCTGATAGTGGCCAAACTCCACCCCCCCCCCCCACAAACTCCTGGCTACCCCGCAGGTCAGTAACAAACGAGGCCGAGGTCTGTTCATGCTTAATTGTTCATATTACAGTTAGGAGGTAAACAGTTGGAGGAGAGGAAACGAGAATAGGGAGGAAAACAGGATCATTGGGAGGAAAACACGAAGGTTGGGAGGAAAACAAGATCTTGGGGAGGAATATCAGGTGGGAGGGGGAGTATCAGATGGGAAGGGGTTATCAGATGGGAGGGGGTTATCAGATGGGAGGGGAACCTCAAGAGCAGAGGGGAGTCCCAAAGAGCCTTTTATTTTTCTTATTTCTTTCCCTTGCCAACCCGCACAACCCCAGGCCCCCCTACCCAGGGCGCAGCCACTTTTCCCATAACCAATGATGTGATATTTGTCAAGTGATCGATAACGGCGCGTGCTCTGTACCAGGAAATGTTCGTATCTCATGTATCTATGTCAATTGCCACTGCTGGCCAGGTTCCACTGTTAGAGGGCAATCGTGCGGTCAACGTTTGGTTGGTTGGCTAGTGAAGGTCCAAGCCTTAGCTCGAGAATGGTCACGCCAGTTTTATATGCAAGTGTAACCATGTAACGTCACTCACTGACCAAAGAAACATGATTTATGTATTATTTTTAATTTTGTAATTAATTAATTATTTTTTATTTTATTATTATTTTTTTTGTTAGGGGGTGGTGTTGAATTAATAGTTGTGTAGCCGAATTGGTAGGTGTCAGTTTTAAATATGCTACAACATGGACTTCAGCTTCATGATGCGAATGCAGATTGAGTTTTGACCCAGATCTGGTGAGTAACGAACACGTTTGGACCTAATATCTGGTGAGTAACGAACAAGTTTGGACCCAATATCTGGTGAGTAACGAACAAGTTTGGACCCAATATCTGGTGAGTAACGTACAAGTTTGGACCCGATAGTTGGTGAGTAACGTACAAGTTTGGACCCAATATTGGTGAGTAATGTACAAGTTTGGACCCGATGGTGAGTAACGTACAAGTTTGGACCTAATATCTGGTGAGTAACGTACAAGTTTGGACCTAATATCTGGTGAGTAACGTACAAGTTTGGACCTAATATCTGGTGAGTAACGAACAAGTTTGGACCCAATATCTGGTGAGTAACGAACAAGTTTGGACCCAATATCTGGTGAGTAATGTACAAGTTTGGACCCGATAGTTGGTGAGTAACGTACAAGTTTGGACCCGATAGTTGGTGAGTAACGAACAAGTTTGGACCTAATATCTGGTGAGTAACGAACAAGTTTGGACCCAATATCTGGTGAGTAACGCACAAGTTTGGACCCGATAGTTGGTGAGTAACGTACAAGTTTGGACCCAATATTGGTGAGTAACGTACAAGTTTGGACCCGATAGTTGGTGAGTAACGTAAAAGTTTGGACCCAATATCTGGTGAGTAACGTACAAGTTTGGACCCAATATCTGGTGAGTAACGTACAAGTTGGGACCCAATATTGGTGAGTAACGTACAAGTTTGGACCTGATAGTTGGTGAGTAACGTACAAGTTTGGACCCAATATCTGGTGAGTAACGTACAAGTTTGGACCCAATATCTGGTGAGTATCGTACAAGTTTGGACCCAATATCTGGTGAGTAACATACAAGTTTGGACCCAATATCTGGTGAGTAACGTACAAGTTTGGACCCAATATCTGGTGAGTAACGTACAAGTTTGGACCCAATATTGGTGAGTAACGTGCAAGTTTGGACCCGATAGTTGGTGAGTAACGTACAAGTTTGGACCCAATATCTGGTGAGTAACGTACAAGTTTCGACGCAATATCTGGTGAGTAACGTACAAGTTTGGACCCAATATCTTGTAACGTACAAGTTTGGACGCAATATCTGGTAACGTACAAGTTTCGACCCAATATCTGGTGAGTATCGTACAAGTTTGGACCCAATATTGGTGAGTAACGTACAAGTTTGGACCCGATATCTGGTGAGTAACGTACAAGTTTGGACCCAATATATGGTGAGTAACTTACAATTTTGGATCCAATATTGGTGAGTAATGTACAAGTTTGGACCCAATATCTTGTAACGTACAAGTTTCGACCCAATATCTGGTGAGTAACGTACAAGTTTGGACCCAATATTGGTAGTAACGTACAAGTTTGGACCCACATCTGGTGAGTAACGTACAACGATTAGAAGATCGGATGTTTTTCCTATCCGGCTTTCATGCATGGCATCAACTCGGTACACGTGCACTGTCAGTAGAGTTTGAGAATTGCATTATGTGACGTCACTGACGCCTGGCCGAAAGATTACATCGTCTGGATACAGTTGGAGTCGGGCTGGAGTGGGGCTGGAGTGAGGGTGGAGTGGTGGGGTGGGGTGGAGTGGAGTGGGGTAAAGGTACAGCCGTCCATTTAAATTTGTTAGGATTTAAGGTTTGCATTGAGAAATTCAAGTGTCGCAAACAGAGCAGGATAAAAACTATATTATTATAAGAGAGAAATATGTGTGCACTAAAGAACTTTGAGAGAAAGAGAGGCGAGAGAGAGGGAGCGAGAGATGTAGAGAGAAAGACTATATAAGGAGCAGTAGAGAGGAGTGAGACAGAGCATGGAGACAGAGACGATAAAGAGGAAGGAGAAAGTTACTGAGTTTTAGGAGGTGGTCTAGAAGATAGATAGAGGAGATGCAAGGAGTAAATCCTTAGAAAGACTTTAACAAGATGATAACAAAGGAGGTGTACTAGTTTAATTTTCTACATCATGACCACACGCGCCTCGCCCCACATGCACCCCACCCCGCCGCACACGCCCCGTCCCACATGCACCCCACCTCACCACACATGCCCCACCCCACATAACCCCACCTAACCACACACGCCCCGCCCCACATGCACCCCACCTTGCCACAAGCGCCCCGCTTCACATGACACCACCTCGCCACACGCGCCCCACCTCACCACACGCGCCCCGATCAAATGCACCCCATCTCGCCACACGCTCCGCCCCACATGCACCCCACCCCTGCCACGTTCACCCCACCACTCAAAACGTATCAAGTATCAATCACAATGTAATTTTTTTAAAAACCGCGAACAGTCGTTAAGATTTGAGTTCACAGAATCAACTAAAACCCGTCTTGATGGATGGGCCCAAAGGCTCTGACAGGCCAAGGTAAAAGTCTGTCTCACAAATTGCTTTTTTTTTAAAAAATGTTTGTGTATTAATTTTTTAACTTCACCTTTTTTAAAGAGACATACAGAAGACATTCGGCCTTCAACCTACCTGGTACCTGGATTCAGTCAGCCGACATATTTCATCACCGCCAGGCCCACCCATTCCTTCCCTCCACCCTCTCCCAACACCATGTTCTCACCTTACAACCCTTGAGAGAAGTTCTACGGCAAACGTAGAGAGAATTCTTTACCATTAACTTTTTCGTTCCATCTGTTAAATTTGAGTGCGGAATAAAAACTGAAAGTGCGCGCATTCCCGTGGATAAGGAATCCAATAACTTTCTGACAGTTGTGACTCACTGTTTGTTCTGTTGCACATGTGAGCATTTAAAAAAAATAATTTAAAAAAACAAACCGCAGGCCGCCTGTAACAGCAATGTGTGCAATCTCATGAGGCCCAGAAGGTCAAACGAGCAAAAACAAAATAGCCCGAAAGACTCCACACCAATGTATCAAACAGAACAGAAAACAAAGCCATTGAAAATAAGGGCGTGTTAGGCCAGAGCCCTATAAGTTTTCGACTCCCCAGGTGAAAAGGTTCTTGAGCAGAAAAGGGGGGGGGGACATTTTGGGGCCGCGTGCCAACACTCAAACCAAAACACAACACATATTTTTAGTTTATACCAAAGTGCCAACACTCAAACCAAAACACAACACATATTTTTAGTTTATACCAAAGTGCCAACACTCAAACCAAAACACAACACATATTTTTAGTTTATAGCAAAGTGCCAACACTCAAACCAAAACACAACACATATTTTTAGTTTATACCAAAGTGCCAACACTCAAATGAAAACACAACACATATTTTTAGTTTATAGCAAAGTGCCAACACTCAAACCAAAACACAACACATATTTTTAGTTTATACCAAAGTGCCAACACTCAAACCAAAACACAACACATATTTTTAGTTTATACCAAAGTGCCAACACTCAAACCAAAACACAACACATATTTTTAGTTTATACCAAAGTGCCAACACTCAAACCAAAACACAACACATATTTTTAGTTTATACCAAAGTGCCAACACTCAAACCAAAACACAACACATATTTTTAGTTTATACCAAAGTGCCAACACTCAAACCAAAACACAACACATATTTTTAGTTTATACCAAAGTGCCAACACTCAAACCAAAACACAACACATATTTTTAGTTTATACCAAAGTGCCAACACTCAAATGAAAACACAACACATATTTTTAGTTTATATCAAAGTGCCAACACTCAAATGAAAACAGGAAAATGGGGGCGGGGGGGGGGGAGTATGTAACCTGGTAATACTTGATTCACGTGCCGGCTAATGAGGCTCTGTGTGCCGAGTGTGGCACGCGTGGCATGGGTTCGCCATCACGGTCCAGAAAGGTCAAAGATATACAAGCCAAAAATGTCATCGAGGTAAAAGCCAAAAAGAGGTACAATCTAAGAAAGTTCTAGAGGTACAATTTTGAGAAGGTCCTACAGGTACAATCTAAGAAGGTCCTAGAGGTACAATCTAAGAAGGTCCTAGAGGTACAATTTAAGAAGTTCCTAGAGGTACAATTTAAGGAGGTCCTCGAGGTACAATCTAAGAAGGTCCTAGAGGTAAAATCTAAGAAAGTTCTAGAGGTACAATTTAAGAAGTTCCTAGAGGTACAATTTAAGGAGGTCCTCGAGGTACAATCTAAGAAGGTCCTAGAGGTAAAATTTAAGAAGGTTCTAGAGGTACAATCTAAGAAGTTCCTAGAGGTACAATTTAAGGTCCTCGAGGTACAATCTAAGATGGTCCTAGAGGTACAATCTAAGAAGGTCCTAGAGGTACAATCTAAGAAGGTCCTAGAGGTAAAATTTAAGAAGGTCCTAGAGGTACAATTTTGAGAAGGTCCTACAGGTACAATCTAAGAAGGTCCTAGAGGTACAATCTAAGAAGGTCCTAGAGGTAAAATTTAAGAAGGTTCTAGAGGTACAATTTAAGAAGTTCCTAGAGTACAATTTAAGGAGGTCCTCGAGGTACAATCTAAGATGGTCCTAGAGGCACAATCTAAGAAGGTCCTAGAGGTAAAATTTAAGAAGGTTCTAGAGGTACAATTTAAGAAGTTCCTAGAGGTACAATCTAAGAAGGTCCTCGAGGTACAATCTAAGATGGTCCTAGAGGTACAGTGTAAGACGGTCCTAGAGGTACAGTGTAAGACGGTCCTAGAGCTTCAATTTAAAAAAGTTCCTCGCTGTACAAATGAAAACAGCCCCAGGATGCTTACATTCAATAAACGCACACGTGATAAGTTTCAGAAATTGCAGGAAATGGGAGGTTAAGCTGAAAGTAATTAACGCAACCCATTGGGGTGGGATGGAAACAATTAAGTTTCCTTAAAAATATTAAAACTGAAAAATATTAAAACGTGGATGTTTACCGGCGTGTTAGATCACGTGATGTTGTATTGGAGTTGTGGACAGAGGCGTCACTGGAGGACGCGGTAGGTGCGGACCGCACCGGGTGACACCATCACTAGAGGCGACACCAAATTGTGAAATTCTGTATGTTCCCGTTATTTGGTTCTGACGGACTCGGAGGATGTCAACGGCGTAAGTTGTGAGGGGGTGACACCGTGAGCCACCTCTCTGGGTGACGCCAACCGCAGTGACGCCTCTGGTTGCGGACACGGGTGGTGATGTCATGCGTGTAGCACATGACGGAGATGTGTGTATGAGTAAATTATGATGTGTGTTCACACTGCAGCTGACGTAACAGGTCAACGACCGTGTAACTGTAGATTCTCCCACAGATCTCAGTTAAACCATTTTGTTTATTTTGTTTCCTCAGATTACCTCCCCGATTCTAGTTTCCCCAACTAGCAACAAGGCATTATCTCCCTTTATTTTAACGGCTCGAGTTACGTTTTGTTTTTGTGTTTCTTTTAGCCCCGTTTCCTTAAGTGTTTCGTATCTCAATCACGATGTCAAGAGTCAAGGATATTGTGATAGCGTTAACGCTGAGCTCAAGTGATCCAAGTGCTCCGCCAACAGTATAGGAATAATTGTCCTTAGTGCTGGGGGAAATGACATCATTTCGATTCAACTAGTCAATAAGTTTGTTTGGAATGTTTGTGCTCTCCTGGGTCGGGGTGAACGGGTGATGAAGGCAAGGCAAACGGACAGAACAAACAGGCAAACAAACACCATCTCAGACATGCAACAGCGTTTTTCAACGGAAGCAACAACATCCAAGTGTCGACTGCTGTTGAAACGCGGGAAACTTCTCAAGGGATCAGAAGAATAAAACACATGCAGACAAATGTTTCAGCACACGTTAAAAAGGGTGAACAGAATTGTTCCGTGGGCAGTGTATTTCGAATTTTTATTTTTCGCCAGTGAACAACCCCCACCCTATAACTTTGTTTTGCTCCCCCCTCCCAATTTCAAACTTTCTCTTCCCAGAACACAGACATAAGTGTAACTGTGAATATACAGTGACCCCCCCCCCCACACGNAACACCCCCCCCCCAGCCTTGGTGTTAAGGTAAGAACCAAGAACGACAACCAAATCCGTGCAGGAGGTGAGTCAAGGAGTCAAACTGACTGTTTTTTTCATTTTTGAAAGCGCAAAATTGAGATATTTTCCCACGAGGTTGAGACATGAGCAGCTAGCTGTTAGCTGTTACGTCCTGTGTGACGTGGACCTTTGACGTGAACGGTTACTGATGGGAGGTTGTGTGGGGTGCACGGGGGAGAGAGTTGGAAAACAGGCAATATGGTTATGGTGGGGGTCAATGTTCCCTTTTAAGCTGCGCGGCTGCGCATATATCTAACCGACGCCGCGCAGCAAATTTTGTAAGATATTGCACAAAAAGGGATGCCGTGCAACTATGCACACGAGTTGTTTTTTTTTACTTTGCACATGGACCAAGGAAACTTAGAGGAAACATTGGGGGGGGGGGGGGGGGTTACGTAGTTATTATAGGGCTATAGGGTATGTAGATGTAATAGGGTATGTAGATATAATGGGGTATGGGGTATGTAGATATCATGGGGTATGGCGTTTGTAGATATTATGGGGTATGTAGATATAATGGGTTATGGCGTATGTAGATATTATGGGTTATGTAGATATAATGGGGTATGGGGTATTTAGATATCATGGGGTATTGGTAGCTATATTGGGGTATGGGGTATGTAGATATGGGGTATGTAGATATAATGGGGTATGGGATGGGGTATGTAGATATAATGGGGTATGTGGTATGTAGATATATGGGGTATGGGGTATGTAGATATTATGGGGTATGCAGATATAATGGGGTATTGGGTATGTATATATTATGGTGTATATGTAGATATATTGGGATATGTATATATTATGGGGTATGTATATGTAGATATATTGGGGTATGTAGATATACTGAAGGTTGATAGGATATCTATTAAACATAGATCAATGATACATCTAGTACGTTGTCCAATAATAAAGATCACATTTATTGTTTTAATCGAAAGTTTCGTTTGTGTCTTATATTTTATTTTAAAAGCGTTATCGCAGTCCCACTCTGTTAGACATATCCAGCTGGATAGTGGTCGCTGTTATGTAATCTATTAAAGGCCATCGCTCTATAAATAAGGTTAGCATACAATGAGTCGAGTAGCCCCATCGGAACGAAGGAAACGACCAGTAGAGTGAGCCGACAAAACCGAACATTCAGTGAGTCGACAAAACCGAACATTCAGTGAGCCGACAAAACCGAACATTCAGTGAGTCGACAAAACCGAACATTCAGTGAGTCGACAAAACCGAACATTCAGTGAGTCGACAAAACCGAACATTAATATCCCCGATATTTTTAAAGATTGTTTACATTTTGTTATATCATAAACAAACCGTCAAGGGCGTAAANCATGAAGCCAACGCCACGCGGGTCCGTCCGCTCCTTATGTAATCTATTAAAGGCCATCGCTCTATAAATAAGGTTAGCATACAATGAGTCGAGTAGCCCCATCGGAACGAAGGAAACGACCAGTAGAGTGAGCCGACAAAACCGAACATTCAGTGAGTCGACAAAACCGAACATTCAGTGAGGCGACAAAACCGAACATTCTGTGAGCCGACAAAACCGAACATTCAGTGAGTCGACAAAACCGAACATTCAGTGAGTCGACAAAACCGAACATTCTGTGAGTCGACAAAACCGAACATTCAGTGAGTCGACAAAACCGAACATTCAGTGAGGCGACAAAACCGAACATTCTGTGAGTCGACAAAACCGAACATTCAGTGAGTCGACAAAACCGAACATTCAGTGAGTCGACATATTTGAACATTCAGCGAGCCTCCACCAATTTACTTCCCTGTGATCTTGGAAATGCCCGTGGTATCGGAGAACAATTTATTTTTAAACAATTAAATGAGTAATCGTCAAACAATTATTATTTTACGGCGTCAATAATCTCTCGGCCCCCTGCTGATGTGTGAGTCACAGCACAGTAACACGACCTTGATATGAAGAAACAGCTAGAGAGGAATTAATCTTACATATAAGTGCTCTGTATAGTTAAAGGCAAGTTACCCATAGAGAAGTACGTTAAAGAATATAAAAAATAATGAAAATATAATCTCTCGTCTTACAGAAACTCTACGCAGTTTTAGGTATCTCCATTATGTTTTTGATGTCTCCCTAAAGCTTTATAAGCTGTCTCATTCGTGTTTTAAGTTGTTCCCTAGTGTTTTGAATATTCCCTAATGTTCTAGGTGCTCCCTAATGTTCTAGGTGCTCACTAATGTTGTACATGTTCCCTAATGTTCTAGGTGTTCCCTAATGTTCTAGGCGCTCCCTAATGTTTTACATGTTCCCTAATGCTCTAGATGTTCCCGAATGTTCTAGGTTTTCCCCTATTGTTCTAGGTGTTCCTTATGTTATGCAACCCATACTTTAGTTGTTCCCTAATGTCCTAGATGTTCCCTCATACTTCACCACACGATATGACATTTATGTCAACACGAGCAGCGATTTACCTGTAGATTGAGTGGGTTTTACGAAAGGGTGGGAATATTTGGGTAGGTTGGGCTCGTAATAAGATGAGCAAGGGAGCTCGGCTGGGTTTATAATACGATATGCTATGACATAAAGGTAGTTAGGGTTTGTAATACGATGTGCTATGAAGGTAGTTAGGGTTTGTACTACGATGTGCTATGAAGGTAGTTAGGGTTTGTACTACGATGTATAACGTAGGTAGGTTGTCTTTTGGTTTGAGATTATGTACGGAGTAAATGATGGCGTTATGCAGTAGGCTGTTTATGACGTAATGTTTATAGGCTCTGGATACGATACATTAAGTTAAGGGTCCTTTATATATTAAGGTCTTTTGTACATCGACGT
This sequence comes from Radix auricularia, assembly GCA_002072015.1. Taxonomy (NCBI): domain Eukaryota; kingdom Metazoa; phylum Mollusca; class Gastropoda; family Lymnaeidae; genus Radix; species Radix auricularia. The sequence goes on along the minus strand of MUZC01000233.1, from coordinate 410,008 downwards.
ACCTTGTATATTGGGGTACCTCGTATATCAGGGTACCTTGTATATCGGGGTACCTTGTATATCGGGGTACCTCGTAAATCGGGGTACCTTGTATATTGGGGTAGCTTGTATATCAGGGTACCTTGTATATCGGGTTACCTTGTATATTGGCGTACCTTGTATATTGGGGTACCTTGTATATTGGGGTACCTTGTATATCGGGGTACCTTGTATATCAGGGTACCTTGTATATCGGGGTACCTTGTATATTGGGGTACCTTGTATATTGGGGTACCTTGTATATCGGGGTACCTTGTATATCAGGGTACCTTGTATATCGGGGTACCTTGTATATCGGGGTACCTCGTATATCAGGGTACCTTGTATATCGGGGTACCTCGTATATCAGGGTATATATAGCCCATGCTGTAAGTGTCGAGTGTATGAATCACGTGACGCATATTTTGTTACACGGCGGTGTGGGGTGTGGGTGGGCGCCTGGAGAACAGTGTAATGAAAGGAAGACTCAATCCCCTAAAGCTAACATTAACCAGGAGCCTCGAGTTGTTTGTCAAAACTGTTTGTGTCCGACGGTTCTAAATTTGCCTCTGATTTGATAAACCAATAAATGATATCTATTCATCCAACCGTTCTACTCTTTTCTTCGTCTCATCTTTATTCCGAGTAATTTGAGAACACTTAAAGGATATCCTACATGGATAGTTCACCAGTGTGCTTATATAGACAAAACACATACAATGTATTTTTAAAATCAGTCAAACTGGTAGTCGAGAGTTTTGGCTATGCATGTTCTGATGAAGGTTTACGGTCAACACGTTTTGAGGGTATGTTTTTCTGAAGAGAGTTACATTACTGGAAAAAGGCAACATGAAATAAATTAGGGAGTCAGATTTTGCAGCTCATTTTGTACGCTCCAATGTTTGCTGTATCGCATAGACGCTGAATGCTAATTTATTTTTGTGAATGTTTTAACCGCGACACCCACAAACAATCATAAAGATGTGGTCAAAAGTCGAACATATGTGTGGTCAACAGTTGGACAGATGTGGTCAACAGCCGGATAGATGTGGTCAACAGTCGGACAGATGTGGTCAACAGTCGGACAGATGTGGTCAACAGTCGGACAGATGTGGTCAACAGTTGGACAGATGTGGTCAACAGTTGGACAGATGTGGTCAACAGTTGGACAGATGTGGTCAACAGTCGGACAGATGTGGTCAACAAGCGCAAGCCCCCGATCCTACCCATTATCGTTCTCGTTGTATGGGGAATTCAGGTCAAGGTGTGGAGGACAGCTAAGCTCGCCACGTGATACTCCAGGCAATATGAAAAATATACCCTAAATCCTTAAGCTGTATTTGAAAAGGTTACCAAAGCGCTTGTCAAAACATATAAGTGTTGTGGATGCCGAACAGCCCAATCAATAACAATCATTGCTGGGGCTACCGAACAGCCCAGTCAATAGCAATCATTGCTGGGGCTACCGAACAGCCCAGTCAATAACAATCATTGCTGGGGCTACCGAACAGCCCAGTCAATAATAATCAACAATCAGTGCTGGTGATACCGAACAGCCCAGTCAATAACAATCATTGTTGGGGCTACCGAACAGCCCAGTCAATAGCAATCATTGCTGGGGCTACCGAACAGCCCAGTCAATAACAATCATTGCTGGGGCTACCGAACAGCCCAGTCAATAATAATCAAGAATCAGTGCTGGTGATACCGAACAGCCCAGTCAATTTCAATCATTGTTGGGGCTACCGAACAGCCCAGTCAATAACAATCATTGTTGGGGCTACCGAACAGCCCAGTCAATAGCAATCATTGCTGGGGCTATTGAACAGCCCAGTCAATAACAATCATTGTTGGGGCTACCGAACAGCCCAGTCAATAATAATCAGCAATCAGTGCTGGTGAGACCGAACAGCCCAGTCAATAATAATCAGCAATCAGTGCTGGGGATACGAACAGCCAAGCCGATAGCAAAGGGCCACCAAAAGCCATGCAGCCAACTCACTTTTCACGCACCTTTCAAAGCCACTGTGACCAGTTACCTACAATTATTGAACGCACACGCCATTATATGAATTTTTCTTAAACAACATTCAAAATAAAATTCCATGACGACTTCCAACAGCAAAGACCAACTTCTCTGAGAACTCCATGATGACTTGCTACAATAGAGTAGGGACCGAATTCTGTGAGAGAGAATCCAGACAACTGTGTGCAGTTCACAAAACATAGTAAACGTAAGTCTTAATTTGGTAGCCATAGACTTTATGTCTAACAATAAACACAGTCTTGAATGCCGTGATTACAATAACAAGGTGAGTATCCATAACGGACAATGTACAAAACAAGGTGAACAAAATCAATAATGGATAATGAAGGAAGTAATGATCACGGAAAGCAAGCTGCAGGCATTTGAAAATAAGTGTATGAGGAAAATTCTCCAGATCTCCTATTTAGAACGCAAGACCAATGATTATGTCTGCGACAAAATAAACTCTATTGCAGGTCGTCAGGAAATGATTTTAACATCAATTAAGAGACGCAAGATGGCATGGTTCGGTCATGTACTGCGACATGATACCCTTACAAAAATTATCCTACAAAGGGGGTCGGCGAAGAGGGCGACAACGGAAAAGCTGGCTTGACAACATAAAGGAATGGACATGGAGGGGATTGAGTGAACTGTGAACTACTGGTTGCCGCTCAAGATAGGCAGCTTTACAGCTCTACCCACAACGACCGCAACTGGCTGGTGATGATGATGACACTAAGTTAATCCTGGTGCATCATGCATGTAAAAGATAATGGATACATCTGGATGATAAGTAAATTATTGTAAATTTTTTTCGTGAATTTACCAAGATGACGAGTAGCCATTGAGATAAAGATGAATGTTTGGTATCGCGTTTCCATGGAAACACACCGGAATAGAAAACGAGTGAAAGTCTCGACTCCATCCATCCCCAACCCACCCCTTAAAAGTTCAGGATTGATTTTAATTTAATGCAACTGTTTCAGTTCTGTCAATGATCTTATCTCGATTCTTTATTTTTAGAGATCGACCTTGAACTCTACAACTCAAATTGAAATGTGTGATAAAGATGTCGTGCCCCCCTCCCCCAGGTCTCGACTCAAATGTTTCGACTTCAACTACTTCCCGTGAAGGGAAGCAACTTTGCACCTGTCCAATAACCAGACCAGAGTTCTAAACGGCATCCCCCAACGCAAATTACCTCCCGACCCCCCCCCCCCACACACACACACTAACAAACACGCTAATTTCTCGACCACACTTCACTTTTTTCTCCTCTTTCCCTTTCCACCAACAGAAAGTTGGACTTGGAGAATGAGAAACTTAAACGTGATGTAAGTAGGGAATAAATCACGTCAAGGGTACGCCCCTGGGGAAGCTGAGGCCTGGGGGTAGGGGAGGGGTGGATAAACCGGGGTAGGGTGGGTACATTGGGTGAAAGTAAATAAAATGGAGGATGGGTTTAGAAGAGAGGAGTGTGTAGTGTGTCTAAACGTGTGTTTAGAAAGAAAGGTTTTTTAGTGTGTCTAGAGGCGTGCTTAGAAAAGAATAATGTGTAGTATGTCTAGAGGTGTGTGTGTAGTGTGTCTAGAGATGTGTGTGTTGTGTGTCTAGTGGTGTGTGTAGTGTGTCGCGAGGGGTGTGTAGTGTGTCGAGAGGAGTGTGTAGTGTGTCGAGAGGGGTGTGTAGAGTGTCGAGAGGGGTGTGAAGTGTGTCTAGAGGTGTGTGTAGTGTGTCGCGAGGGGTGTGTAGTGTGTCGAGAGGGGTGTGTAGTGTGTCGCGAGGGGTGTGTAGTGTGTCGAGAGGGGTGTGTAGTGTGTCGAGAGGGGTGTGTAGTGGGTCTAGAGGTGTGTGTAGTGTGTCGAGAGGGGTGTGTAGTGTGTCGCGAGGGGTGTGTAGTGTGTCGCGAGGGGTGTGTAGTGTGTCGAGAGGGGTGTGTAGTGTGTCGCGAGGGGTGTGTAGTGGGTCTAGAGGTGTGTGTAGTGTGTCGAGAGGGGTGTGTAGTGTGTCGCGAGGCGTGTTTAGAAGATAGCCGTGGTTTAAACGGGGGTAGTTGTTAGTTTAAGGTCAAGTAACAAGTCTGTCTTATTTCAAGAAAGGAAAAAAAACATTTTTTTAATGAAATAAAACTTTAAAATTTTTTTTTTTTAAAGGTATTTGTCTTCACTTAGAATTTAGAACAACATGGAATGCCAACCAACAATGGTCGTTCAGGTGGAACCATGCGCAGAGAGTATGGAAGGAATGTGTCGACCCGCTAATTACAGTGTATGACGTCATGCTACAAGAACGTAAACTCTTACGACGAAAAATGCGCTTGCCAGATTTAATTGAAATTGTAATTTGATTAGAGAACCTGAAATATAAACGCTGATCGTTTACTTTATCTTTAGTTTCACATTTTCCCATTTGAAAATATGATAACTAAAAAAAAATTTTAAAACAATATAATATTAAGTTCAGAAAGCCAGTTAGTTGTTTGATTCGTTTTCTCAAACTCTATAGATCATTGTTTTCGGATTACCAGAAATATTGCTTAGCAAAGCAGAGGTGAAGGTGAGTGAGGTAGTTTGTTGTTGTTACTGGCACGAGATGTGGCCGGGTGAGTAGGAAGGTAGCTGCACTGCCTGGCGCGTTCGATCGCATGCTCAGACTTAACAGATCTTTTTTTTTTTTTTATAATAAGTGTGTTGTTCCAATTTACTTTTCCTGGAGTCCTAAAAGCTGTTGGTGCATCTTTCTACCAGTGTGGTACGTATGATATTATGTTATGAAATAAAATCAAATCTAATCGTAATAATTAGAAAATTGTATGATATATCTTATAATATTACAGTAATGATGATAATAATAATAATAATAATAATAATAATA
>MUZC01000233.1:357747-368159 GCA_002072015.1 Radix auricularia | reverse complement strand
TAAGAAAAAAGCGTGATAACAAAATACGAAGTTCATTGAAGTCGTTATAATGTTTGTCATTCATTTTTTTTTTCATATCTTACTCACGTCTTCTTTTTACGAAGATGGGGATATATACTAATACTAATACACATTTGACAAACACTTAATATTTTTACATATATATATATATAATCAAAAGAAATAAATTTCAATTAAAATTAGATAATATTACTAAGTAACATAAGAATAATTACAAGAGATAAAAATAATAATACGTTCTTTTTAATTATGTATGTATACTATATACTATAGTAGAACTAATAAGTCAGTGCTCTGCAAATTTGTTTATTTATATCGCATAATATTCATTAATATATAGTTATATTAGCCTTTGTAGGCCTCGATCAAATGATCTTGTAGTTGTAGGCCTCGATCAACTGATCTTGTGGTTGTAGGCCTCGATCAACTGATCTTAATCTTGTAGTTGTAGGCCTCAATCAGCTGATCGCATAAATAACTTTACATACATTACAGCGCTTTAAAATTTATAATTGTCCCATTAGAATATCTAGAGCACCAGAAATAAACTAGGGCCTTAGGAGACTTAAGAAAAAAGCGTGATAACAAAATACGAAGTTCATTGAAGTCGTTACCAGAATGAAAAAACTGGTATCCTAATGAAAGCTGGTGGAATGTTTTGAGTTCAGCAATATGGCGATAGGCTCCGCCCACTGGCTTCAACCGAGGGAGACTATTTGATAGCAGACAACCCCTCCTGGTATCAAACCTCCTTGGCTTCAGCCTATTGACGTCACGCCACCTCCGTGTATTCAAAGCTCCTTGTGTCTAGTAGTATTCTCAAATACATTACACTCTCCAATTAATAAAGAGCCGAGTTTTGCGGCTATTTTAGAAGTCGACACAATTCGCGCATCGATACTCGAAATTAGCACGATTACAGCTGTACAAAATCTAATTATCATGTCCATGGCTGCACGGGAGTAATAATCCCCTGAGTTGATACGTTTAGACGCACAGTCGTATGATCGTGTGATCACGTACACACGTCCCGTAAATTTATCCCGCCAGGGACCAACTAAACGGAGTTGTTCTAAAATCTAAATCAACAATCCGGTAATACCAACGGAAACAATCAATACACACATCGCCGTAAATGTCCGACAACTATGTTTCTATTTTGGGGTAAACTAATCGCCTCCCCTGGTCCCATGAGTGTACTCCTGTTCTATTCGTTCGAGAAATTACAAGAACGTTCTCGGGTAAGTACAAGGCAGGATTTGATAGTGGTGGTAGCGGTGGAGTTGTTGGTGGTGGTAGTGGTGGTGGTAGTGGTGGTTGTGGAACAAGGTGACGCTGTAAACATGAATTGGGGTGTCGATGTAAACATGAATTGGGGTGTCGATGTAAACATGAATTGGGGTGTCGATGTAAACATGAATTGGGGTGTCGATATAAACATGAATTGGGGTGTAGATGTAAACATGAATTGGGGTGTCGATATAAACATGAATTGGGGTGTCGATGTAAACATGAATTGGGGCATCTATGTAAACATGAATTGGGGTGTCGATGTAAACATGAATTGGGGTGTCGATATAAACATGAAATGGGGTGTCGATGTAAAAATAAATTGGGGTGTCGATGCAAACATGAATTGGGGTGTCGATGTAAACATGAATTGGGGTGTCGGTGTAAACATGAATTGGGGTGTCGATATAAACATGAATTGGGGTGCCGATATAAACATGAATTGGGGTGTCGGTGTAAACATGAATTGGGGTGTCGATGTAAACATGAATTGGGGTGTCGATGTAAACATGAATTGGGGTGTCGGTGTAAACATGAATTGGGGTGTCGATATAAACATGAATTGGGGTGTCGATGTAAACATGAATTGGGGTGTCGGTGTAAACATGAATTGGGGCGTCGGTGTAAACATGAATTGGGGTGTCGGTGTAAACATGAATTGGGGCGTTGGTGTAAACATGAATTGGGGTGTCGGTGTAAACATGAGTTGGGGTGTCGATGTAAACATGAATTGGGGTGTCGGTGTAAATATGATCCGTTGTGTCTTTTTGTAAAAACGTTGTTTATTTGTTGTAACCGCTTTTGACCCCACACCTCCCCTCCACCAACTCTACACATCTCTGCTGTAAATAGTTTGAAGAATATTGATCTAGACGTCACGCCAATGGTTGCTCTTTGTGAAACAAACCTTGCTGTAACATTCAACTGTAAAATTCAACTGTAAAATCTGTAACATTCAACTGTAACATTCAATTGTAACATCCAACTGTAACATCCAACTGTAACATCCAACTGTAACATTCAACTGTAACATCTGTACTAAAACATTCAACTGTAACATTCAACTGTAACATCCAACTGTAACATCTGTACTAAAACATCCAACTGTAACATCCAACTGTAACATCCAACTGTAACATCCAACTGTAACATTCAACTGTAACATCCAACTGTAACATTCAACTGTAACATCCAACTGTAAAATTCAACTGTAACATTCAACTGTAACATTCAACTGTAAAATTCAACTGTAACATTCAACTGTAACATCCAACTGTAACATCCAACTGTAACATCCAACTGTAACATCCAACTGTAACATCCAACTGTAACATTCAACTGTAAAATTCAACTGTAACATTCAACTGTAACATCCAACTGTAACATCTGTACTAAAACATCCAACTGTAACATCCAACTGTAACATCCAACTGTAACATCTGTACTAAAACATCCAACTGTAACATCCAACTGTAACATTCAACTGTAACATCCAACTGTAACATCCAACTGTAACATCCAACTGTAACATCCAACTGTAAAATCCAACTGTAACATCCAACTGTAACATTCAACTGTAACATCCAACTGTAACATCCAACTGTAACATTCAACTGTAACATCTGCACTAAAACATTTTTAAAATAGACAATTAAATTTATCGGCGCACAAAGAGATTGTGGGGGATGGGGGCATTAAGTCAAGACCGAACACAAAGATGGCCCTTAAAGATGGCCCTCATAGATGGCCCTCAAAGATGGCCCTCTATCGTTTATCACGACAACCACAGGACGAGGCCTGGGGCCTACAACAACACACAATTCCTTGTCTACTCGCCTTATCGACAGCGACACTGGAATATTTCAACATTTTCAAACAAACGGAACCCGCAGTTCGGCGACTTTAAGTAAAACTTTGTTTTTTAACGTGGAACTTCAGATAAGCATTATGTTGCGTCTACGGAGAGAAAATTTTCAAATTTGCTACCCCTAAAATTAAGTATTTTAAACTTTTGTGTCTAGATGTAGATTATGTGTATTCGGGTATTTTGGTTATTAAAGTGCAAAAATATTCATATAATTTAATTCCAGCGTGGGCAACATTTAGTTTCATCTCAGTGTGGGCAACATTTAGTTTCATCTTAGTGTGGGCAACATTTAGTTTCATCTTAGTATGGGCAACATTTAGTTTCATCTCAGCGTGGGCAACATTTAGTTTCATCTCAGCGTGGGCAACATTTAGTTTCATCTCAGTGTGGGCAACATTTAGTTTCATATCAGCGTGGGCAAAATTTAGTTTCATCTCAGCGTGGGCAACATTTAGTTTCATCTCAGTGTGGGCAACATTAAGTTTCATCTCAGCGTGGGCAACATTTAGTTTCATCTCAGCGTGGGCAACATTTAGTTTCATCTCAATGTGGGCAACATTTAGTTGCATTTTAGTGTGGGCAACATTTAGTTTCATCTCAGTGTGGGCAACATTTAGTTTCATCATATGTGTGGGCAACATATAGTTTCATCTCAGTGTGGGCAACATTTAGTTTCATCATATGTGTGGGCAACATTTAGTTTCATCTCAGTGAGGGCAACATATAGTTTCATCTCAGTGTGGGCAACATATAGTTTCATCTCAGTGTGGGCAACATTTAGTTTCATCATATGTGTGGGCAACATATAGTTTCAATATGTGTGGGCAACATATAGTTTCATCATATGTGTGGGCAACATATAGTTTCATCTCAGTGTGGGCAACATTTAGTTTCATCATATGTGTGGGCAATATATAGTTTCATCTTAGTGTGGGCAACATTTAGTTTCATCATATGTGTGGGCAATATATAGTTTCATCTCAGTGTTGGCAACATTTAGTTTCATCATATGTGTGGGCAACATATAGTTTCATCATATGTGTGGGCAACATATAGTTCCATCATATGTGTGGGCAACATATAGTTTCATCATATGTGTGGGCAACATATAGTTTCATCATATGTGTGGGCAACATTTAGTTTCATCTTAGTAAGGACAACATTTAGTTTCATCTCAGTGTGGGCAACATTTAGTTTCATCTTAGTGTGGGCAACATTTAGTTTCATCTCAGTGTGGGCAACATTTAGTTTCATCTTAGTAAGGACAACATTTAGTTTAATCTCAGTTTGGGCAGCATTTAGTTTCATCTTAGTGTGGGCAACATTTAGTTTCATCTCAGTGTGGGCAACATTTAGTTTCATCTTAGTGTGAGCACAAATTCTATTTTGAAAAATGTAAATTATCATAATTCTGGAGATGAATTGCTATGACATGTACAAATTGTATATCCACATATACATAAACATACACATAAACATGCACATAAACATACACATAGATATACACATAGACATACACACAGACATACACATAGACATACACACAGACATACACATAGACATACACACAGACATACACATAGACATACAGCGCCAATACAAAAGTTGTCAACATCTCGGCAACCATGAGAGGTAAGCGATCATAACATAAGACACGTCTAGCGAGGGGAGACAACCAGTGTTGTGGAGAATGAGTGAATGTATACGAATAACGGGAATTTCTCCAAGGGCGAGTAGACAGGGTGCCTCCGATGTATCAAGGGCCAGTAGGCAGGGCGCCTCCGATGTATCAAGGGCGAGTAGGCAGGGCGCCTCCGATGTATCAAGGGCGAGTAGGCAGGGCGCCTCCAAAGGACCAAGGGCGAGTAGCCAGGGCGCCTCCAAAGGATCAAGGGCGAGTAGGCAGGGCGCATCCAATGTATCAAGGGTGAGTAGGCAGGGCGCCTCGAATGTATCAAGCGCAAGTAGCCAGGGCGCCTCCAATGTATCAAGCGCGAGTAGCCAGGGCGCCTCGAATGTATCAAGCGCGAGTAGCCAGGGCGCCTCCAATGTATCAAAGACGAGTAGCCAGGGTGCCTCGAATGTATCAAAGACGAGTAGCCAGGGCGCCTCGAATGTATCAAAGACGAGTAGCCAGGGCGCCTCGAATGTATCAAGGACGAGTAGCCAGGGCGCCTCCAATGTATCAAGGACGAGTAGACAGGGCGCCTCCAATGTATCAAGTACGACTAGGCAGGGCGCCGCCTATGGATCAAGTCTCGACGTGTCCCCCCACCCCTCTCCCTTGACGATTGATTGAATACGTCAAACAGCCAGCCTTGGGTTTGCCCCTGCATTCATCCCGACAATTATTGCATCCAGTTTCAATCAACTTACAGCACTCGGATGTTTCACTCGCATGCGCACTGATCCGGGTACTGCCGTCTATTATTTTCTGGTTCCACTTTAGTTGCTCTGCGCAGTCTTTTGTTCTTTAGTATGTATTTTTTCAACACCCCAACGCCTTGGCAATGAAAGACATAGTTGTCAGTCCTAGGTTCTCGTCGTGTATTTGAAAGGTCTCAACGGTTTCAGAGTTATATCTTTCCTTAAGTCACTGCTCCATGTCTGTCATGGGCTGGGCCATGACCCACATGATAGACGTTAGCCACATGATAGACGGTAGCCACTTGCCCCATGATAGCCTCTGGTCAGTATCTCAAGTTTTGTATTCGTCCGGCTAGGATCATTTTGGATATCAATTGATTTATTTCCCTTTTCCCTCGTATCTGAGGGGGGGGGGGGAGCGGATGGATGAGAATAAAAAAACAACTTTGTTGCCTGGTTCTCTATTGCTTTCAAACGCATGTGTTGTGTAACCCAGTCGCTAACACACTGTAACAACAACACAAACATTGTTGCTGTTTCTAAAATTAATTATCGATTGGCCAAAAGGCTGACGAAAGATGCTGTAAGCGACTGGCATCTGATCTGTGGTTAATTGAATAAAAACACAACTTCAAGTGCGCGCCGCGTTTTTATGTGGCTCAGCACTTAAAGAGCTATAAATAGCTTTGAACGTAGCAGAACATTTGTGGCTTCAATCACTTTGATGCGAAACTTTGCACACGAGGAATATTGTAATTATTTCTCTCAATGACGACAAAAGCCCATTTTAAAAACTGCATAATAGGGAAGATTGCATTGGTGAGTTTTTAATGATGAATATCCATGTGCAAAAGTAAGAATTTCATTTGTTTTAGCCGGAGCATTTATTGTTTAGTCATTACGAACCGTCCGTAACCAACAAAAAAAAGGCGGCTTGTGAATGTTTGTTTGTGTGTGTAAGGTTGTGGGGGAGGGGGGGCCTCAAGTGTACTTTCTTTTCTCCGTTGGGCGGGGGGGGGGGNGGGGGGGGAATTTTTGGCCAAAATGAAAATGTCGAGATAGCTGAGCTTCGTCCCCCCACCCATCCCCCATGCAAAAGCAGACAAACTTACTGTGCATCAATCACACTGGACTTGTAAGACGACTGTAATTTTATACCACCGAGTATTGTATCTGGTTAATCTCGATAGAATTCACTGTTTACCAAACAAGCGTAATTGTATACTTAGGAGCTAATAAAACACAATGAATGAAACTGAAATAATTGCTGAAATACGCAGCAATTACCCCATTAATAGAACTACACCAACACCTTAAAGCAATAACAAAAAAAAAATTAAATGTTCTTCAATTACCCAATCAAACTGAGGCTAACCCATGTCCAACAAACAGAATGATTGACGGCAATTATTTCAACACAATTTGGCGACCGGCAAAGCGGCCAATGACGTCATTTCTAAGTAATTAGTTCCATTCTATACTAGTCTCGGGTCACAAACAACATTAGCCTCGCAATGGGAAATATAAAGATGTGTGCGCAACACCCGATAATATTGTGAACATGATTTCAATGTAGGACAACGTCCGAGTGTTGTCAGTAAATAACTGAGCGCTGTCAATGTGTCGCCCTTACTCAATGTTGGCGGACGAGCTTTTTTTTTTTACTCAATGATAAATGTATTAGCCTCTAACCAGAGGCGTCACTAGGGTTGGTGTCACCCGGGGCGCTAGGTCATGGTGTAACCCTCTAACGACTTACCCCATAGAATTCCCTTGAGTTTTCCAGTGCCAAATAACGGGAACATATAGAATTTTGCATTTTTGTGTCAGCCTTTGTGATGGTGTCACCCGGGGCGGCCCGCCCTCACAACACCCCCTAGTGACGCCACTGCCTCTGACAGATTGCTCGTGAAGAGCACCCTTCTCATCATACAATGAAAACGTTAATTAATCTGTCAGCGTATCTCATCTTAACGTGTTTAAAGACGCTTCTTCTATACAGAAGATTATTGCGTCCAACTCTTATCCATGGTTCATGCCTAGACTTTTCATTTTTATTAGAGTTTTAAATGTTGATGGAGTGTTTGTTTTCCTGGTCTCCTCTGGCTACCCACTCCACGTCCAAATTCCGGACGGAAGAAAAAATAATTTGAATGTGTTTATTCTTGCATACGGAATAAGAAAATTGTTTTTATCCCATGATGAATATAATAATATTAATTATATTACTTTAAGATTTCTGATTCACCTTTCAGTTAAATGTACAAAACTACATTGTGTGTGGTCTCTATCGGGTTTAATTGGAATATTACATTACTTTCACTTCCGTTTAAATTAATCTCGAAAGAAGAAAAATAATATTTAAAAAATGAAAATTTTCGTTGGAGAGTATCGTTAGTTCCTTATTGGCGCGTCAGCTGTTACAAGTTATTACACCTGCAACACGCCGGTCTTTCGTCGGGTAACTCCACGGCAGGTAAACTGGAAGAAAACAGCAAACACACAAATTGAGCAGTAGTGCTGCAACTTAACAGGAGCGAGCTACGGAAAGTGGATCACATGACGCCACGGCCATCTCAGTGATGGCTGAAACAGGTTTGAATTCAAATTGGTTTAGCAGACGTCAAACAGAGAACGTATGGATTATGGAGACGTTGGTTACAGCAGACGCGATGCAATTATCAAGGTCGGATTTTGAAAGTGAAAAGTTCAATTGGGCGTCTTTAAAAAAATAAGGAGAAATGGGTTAATAAATAAATGAAGGTAAGTGCGATTGGGTTAAATTGAAGAGATAACTCTTGTAGAACAGATTGGAGACGAGTTAAGGATCGTATTTTGATGTCTTGTGGGGTTTTCTCAATAATTGGGATGTGGGGAGGGGGTGGGGGTGGCAACAAAGGAGAAATCGAAGCCAAAATATCGAAATTGTTGGAACTGATTTTTTAAAAATAGGATTTTATTTTTTTATGGTTGTTGAATTAAATATTTCCTTAAACAGTATTGACTTTTACAAAATATGATGAATCGATACCGTGTGTAGTTTTTCCCCTCCCTTCACGATACCCGCGGCTAGCAGTACATTCGTTCGAAATTAAATTTCAGAAACCCATTTCCAGCCAATCAGTATCAGACCTCTACAGCAGGAGGGGTTCCTTGTAGGAACGAGTTACTCCGTGTCGGTGATGGAAAGTCCCGTGGATATATTTGGCATATCGCGATACATCATCTGGTCGCTGAGTGCGAATATCTTTTTTTTTTTAAGGGCGCACAATTTGAGTTGGTGACCCTAGAGGAAGTTTCCCCAGAGCTCCGCTGTAATCGTATTCGATAACTCACCAGGCTGCACGTCGGTTGATCGGTCCAACCAACGTTGCTATAAATAACTGAAATACAAGTCCTGATATGTGGAGCTAAATAAGATGGCTGTCACCATGGTCCAGCGAGTCATAGTGGACGGGGTTCAAAGTTCGAGAGACCGTTGGCTTTAAAGGGGCGGTAAGGCCGTGGATACCCGCAGACGTAGAACTTACCATTCTTTAGGTAGTGTTGTTTTAGTCCCAGGTCCTATTTTAGTTTTAGTTTTTATTTCGTTTTGTCTGTAATAATTTTAGTTTTAGTCTAGTTTTAGTTTTAGGCCCAATTTTAGTTTTCGTTTTAGTTTTCGTCGACTAAAACTAAAACACCTGAGTTTTAGTTTTCGTCTTATTCATTTTAGTTTCACTTTTAGTTTTAGTCTTGTAAACACCAATAACTAATAACATCATTGTTCATGACCAATTTTTGAAACAGATTGAAGCATAATAATAGCAGTCACAGAGATGACAGCTCAGTGTACTGAGACTGAGTCCATTCACTCAAATGTCACATTATAAATCACACTATCACATTGTGTTATATGCCAATGCCATGACTCAATTTTTGACTATGTTGTAGACTAGCAGACTTGCAGTGCATGTACAAAAAAANTGATTGACGGTTGACTTTCGTACAGGAAAGTCTGGGGCGGAGCCTGGAATGGACTAAGGCTCGGACGGAGACGGACAGAGAGGGACACTCGGATAGATAGACACGCAGGGAGAGAGAAGAGTCATTAAGGAGGAGGCAGAGAGAGTGAGACGCATATGTAGAGAGATGCACGAATAATGAATGTACTGAAGTTAAGAGATTAAAAGTAATGAAGTGTACATTCTGCCTTGGTTTTTAGTGTTTAAAGAGTAATTACCAAAGTGTGTGAAGAGCAGAATAACAGTGAGAGTAGATAAGGAAAGATAACCAATAGAATAACCAACGGATCTTCACAAAATGGTGGCATCGGTTTGGATATAACCTAGCAGCGTCTCTCAGGAGAAGTAAGCCTTGAAAATCTTCATAGCTATTGTTAGCCTTTCTTCTACTAGTACAACAACAATGGCGACACCATATCTTCCTAACCCACCAACCTACAACGGGAGTTCTAACTGGCACTCGTTTATTTGCACATTTGAAATAGTTGCAAAAATACACAAGTGGAGCGAAGAGGACAAATGCATGTATCTACAAACTTCAGCAACTGGCCAGTTCAGGACTATATCCACTGTTATCTAAAGGAAGAGGAGAAGAACACTTATGAGAAATTAAAAGAGGCCCTATTCCGTAGATTTAAGGACCACAGGACACCGGCATTCTTCCAAAATTTATTGGAAAACCGAATGCTACTCGACACCGAAACGACGGTGGAGTACGCTTCCGCCATCACCAGCTTAGTCAAACAAAGTTTTCCAACGGCGGATCAACCAACTCTTGATGCCATCGGATTCAAACAATTTCTCCGGGGACTCCCCGATCAGGCGATGGTATCACAAATAGGCCTAATGCCTGAACCTCAAAC
>MUZC01000233.1:334521-345551 GCA_002072015.1 Radix auricularia | reverse complement strand
GGGGGCGGAGCCGGGAATGGACTAACGCTCGGACCGAGACTGACTGAGGGACACATGGAGAGAGAGACACGCAGGGAGAAGAAGGAGAGGTAGATAGAAGCATATGTAGAGAGATGCACGAATAATGAATGTACTGAAGTTAAGAGATTAAAAGTAATGAAGTGTACATTCTGCCTTGGTGTTTAGTGTTTAAAGAGTAATTAACAAAGTGTGTGAAGAGCAGAATAACAGTGAGAGTGGATAAGGAAAGATAACCAAAGAACAACCAACGGATCTTCACAATATAATGTCACCAATAAATTATCTCATTTGGGGTAAAAAGGGAACTCTTGGGGGTAATGCTCAATCATTGTGGGAATATAAAATTTGCTAGAATCCGCTACTTTTGGGTTAACAGTAATGTTAATATAAACTTTTATAATTTTAATATTTAGGTATCATATTGAAACGGTCCGTTTTTTTTTTCAAACCGTTTAACATTTTTAACCGGCCTTCAAAAAAAGAAAAACGAAATGTTTTAACATCCTTAGATCCTTAGAATATATTTTATTTTAATGCATACAAATTAAGCATTGACTATAAATCATTACTTGTAACTTCTTTGTTTATATAAAAAAAAGTTATTTTAAAATACATTGTAATACTTTTTTAAAATAACATCTGGGGTCAAAAGGCAAAAGGGAATTTTTGGGGGTAATGCAGACGGAAAAAAAAAAGTTCGCAGACTCCTGCCGCGAGTGAACGCAACTGCGGTTACATTGCAAAAGCTTTGATGTCAACATCAAACGATGCAGGGTTACAATTTCCTATGTTCTCTTGTGAATTCTCAAACTTAAGAATTATAATTATATTTAATTTTCGTTTCTTGTTAACTTTCGCCAACGGGCGCCTGATAGCCTATCGACCGGCACTTTGAGAAGCATTGAATTAAAAAAAAAAGTCATTATATAAATTTTAAGTGACCAAATATTTCAGTGGAAGTTTTATTTAAAGTTACCCTTTCGATGTGACGTCACATTTCTTCAAATCCCCTCCCTCCCCCACGTCACGCATCGTCACAAAAGTGGGACCCCCCTCCCCCCTAAGTGCGTGACGTCATTTATGGACGGCCCCTAGACATAAACCATGGATAAGCTTAGGACGCAATAACCTTTTCGTTAGAAGTACTATCTGTATCAGATAAAATAAGATAAGATTGAGGCAGGAAATGGGGAAAATTCCGGATAATTTTATCTCCACTGGTAATAATTTGCTATCTAAAATGTCCCACAAGGTAAGATGAACTAAATTATGATGGCGGCAAAAATAGTTCTTTAACACAACCACCCTATTCCCCTCACTCTGTGGCACTAATCTCCCACCTGATACCATCTACTGCTTCAACCGATTACCCTTAATTTCCACGACAAAGCCGCACAATGTCAAACATAATCAACTCGCTTTCGTGTTTGGTGTCTGCGCATTTATTTCACTGGGTGCATTTTTATTAATTCCTTTTTATTTCTTCCCTCCCCTTTAGCTACACCCAATTTCACTAATCTGCTAACCATTCTCCTCTACAGCCCCAGCCCCCATATTAACACCCAACCTCCTCCCCAGCCCCAGCCCCCATATTAACACCCANCCCCACTCTGCCCCGCCATGTCCCTGCCATGTATCTTAATAACGACAAGCCAAAAGCCCGCCAGAAGTCTTCCCATTTCTCCGGTTATAGATTTCAGACTTCAAATGACGTCACAGCTATCGGGCCACCGAACGGGAGGCCGTCGATTTTCCAGAATTTTCCAATAAATGATCAGCTAAAATCTGATTTGTGGCTACGTGAATGGCTGCATGTTGATTTGCGGTCGAAAAGAATGTAACCGTTAGATGTGTGTCCTGACCTTTGTGTCCGATTAATTGTGTCCCAGCTAAGGGTGAACCGGATTTTGGATCCGGAAATAATCCGGAATCCGTCCATTTTTACAAATCCGACTGCGCCAGGATTACACTTCATATTTTCGTCCGGATTTCAAAAATTAGAATCCGGTACAGCACTAGTTGCAAATGATGATGATGGCTTTCCTCTATGGCGCTATCATTACCCATGCTAGACCCGCATGGTCATTGTGCTAACACTATCCATACTAGACCAGTATGGTCATTGTGCTAACACTATTCATACTAGACCAGCATGGTCATTGTGCTAACACTATCCATACTAGACCAGCATGTCATTGTGCTAACATTATCCATACTAAACCAGCATGGTCATTGTGCTAACACTATCCATACTAGAGCAGCATGGTCATTGTGCTAACACTATCCATACTAGACCAGTATGGCCATTGTGCTAACATTATCCATACTAAACCAGCATGGTCATTGTGCTAACACTATCCATACTAGACCAGCATGGTCATTGTGCTAACACTATCCATACTAAACCAGCAAACTCGTTGTCCTGGCCATTGTGTGACCCAAATATTAACTTAAGGCAAAATCCCACGAAATAACATAACATCCTTGATAATCTACATTGACCTTAAGAGATTTAGAGGTTCAACAATTGACAAATAAGATTTTATAGTTTATATGTCCTGTGATTTTAATTCGCAATAATTCTATTTATTTCGCTTCCCAAATAGACCGTGATTTATGAACCTGTGTCGACACACTTTATTGCCTTTATAATTTATATACCTTATATTACCTTTTTGCTCGAAAGATTGCTGGGGACCCATGTGTAGCCCTCACTCAGGGTCTCCTCCTTTGACACGGACTTGGACGGATCCTCCTCTCGTTTCCAACCGAGGCGGTCACGGACGTTGACGAAGTTCTCGTTGAAGATTTCATGGGCCTCCCGGAGACATTTGCAGTTGGCACAGATGTTTCTGTCGGGGAAAAAATGGATTCATCAACAATTATGAAATCACGACGTTTATCGCTAATTTGACGAGTAACAGGTTGTATTTAGTTTATTAAGACAAGCTGTGATCTAAGCTAAATTCAAAGATATTAGTATGACCACAGACCATAGGACAGTATTCAAAGAAATGGTGTACTCCAAACACAGAGCACCGAAAATTGAATTTGTTGAAATTATTATATAGAATCTAAATATAAAGCTTCTTTTAAAAAAAAAAGAAAAAAAAAAGATTATTTTCTATAAAATTAATCTATTGCACCAGTCGGAAACCAAAACTGGTGGAATTTTGAATGTAGTTATGAATAAATTTCTATTTTTAGACTTGTCCGTCATTAGGTCAGCCATGTCATGTGCATTCAGCTGTTACATTTGATACAAATTTCATCAGAGGATTTTCGCAGTTCTCATCAACATGTCAAGGCCACGAACAAAATGGCACGATGACCTGAACAATTCAGAACATCATTGGATATTGGGAACACGAGTGGGTCGGGTGCAAGTTGTTATTTTAACCCGTCGGAATCCGGGTATTTCCGACAAAAACAAATTTTCCAGCCCCGGTGGAGTGAATTGTGAAGTGCGTAATTTCCAACACCGATGATGTGAGAGAGGGTGGGTCAGAGAATATCGTACATAAAAATACTGGATTAGAATATTAAACAGATAGAAATACTGGATTAGAATATTGGACAGATAAAAAATACTGGATTAGAAATTTGGACAGATAAAAATACTGGATTAGAAATTTGGACAGATAAAAATAATGGATTAGAAATTTGGAGAGATAAAAATACCAGACAGATAAGAATGCTACACAGATTAGAAAATAAGGAAGAAGTGAACTGTGGACAATGTACAATGGTGTACCGATAGAATAGGTGGAAATGAGAACAGTGGACAGTTGAAAATGTTGAACGATTGAGAAATGTGGAGAAACAGAAATTGTGTACAACTGAAATGGTTGGAAGGTGGGTAATGACAAGAGCTTCTGCATTAACATTTTAGCCACATACTAACCTCCAGTCGTGAAAAGTAAAACCGGCGCACTGGTCACCACATGATAAACACTGCTGACCAACGTCCACTTCATTGACCACAATGTCCTGTGGAAAATAGAAATATTTTGGATCAATTTAGAGTTAGTTTTTATTTTATTTTTAAATCTCCGAGACGGGGAAATCGAACATAAAATAATGATATTTGTTCGTCTGAATATAGATTGGTTTATCTACAGATTATGTGACTGGATTGTCTGCAGATATGTGATTGGTTTGTTGGCAGATGAAATGGTTGGCTTGTCTGCAGACATTCTGATTGGTTTGTCTGCAGACATTCTGATTGGTTTGTCTGCAGACATTCTGATTGGTTTGTCTGCAGACATTTTGTCTGCAGACATTCTGATTGGTTTGTCTGCAGACATTCTGATTGGTTTGTCTGCAGACATTCTGATTGGTTTGTCTGCAGAGCTACTAAGAGCCTGATCGATTTTCTTATCCCATCTGTTTGTAACATTCGTTCCCAAACTTCAGTAATAAAACAATGATTTTCAAATATTTTCCTGATACAAATCTATACATTTTAGGCATAGACTAGAGTTATAAATCATAGTCCTACTTCATTTAAGTCATAGTCATAGACTGGAGAATGTAAATGTAAATTAAAGTCATAGACTGGGGAATATAAATTACTAGATGCATGCGGCGTAGCATACGCCAACGATTTGCTCATAGATAGTGCAAAGAAAGTGGGGGGGGGGGGGGGAACAGACACAAACTACATCACGATGAAATCAGAACAACGCGAATGAACCTTAGATGCGGGGATAACTGCGACGCATTGTTGATCTGGAAACATGTGCACTGTGGTTAGCCACTTGCCACCCCGCATCACCCTAGCTTGCCAACCATAAACTAATTGGCATAACCTGACAAAGATCATTCGTCAAGCTTATTTCCACTCGTCTTTTGCTTGGTATGTTGATCGAAAAGATTGTGGGAAATGAATGGGAACAAACACAAACATTAAAAAAAAATTAAAAACGTAATGTCTTAGCTGGGGAATGAGCCTGCGATCTGCACACGTTAGGTGAATGTTATAACCATTACACTACGAAATACATGTTATTTTGTGTTTCTGAAAGAACATATTAATTGACTTCAATTCAACGAATTGTTGAATGACCCCCCCCCCCAATTCTGTTTTCTACCTATTCTTGCAATCTGATTGGTCGGTGGGGTCAGGCAGCTTGCTTGGTGTCCGGCATGGTTAGACCATGATGAGAATTATATAAATAGATAGTTATGGAATGGAGTTATAAACCATAGTCATATACTGGAGAATATAAATTATACCAATAGACGGGAAGAATATAAATTATAGTCATAGAATCTACATGTGCTGTGACGTGTAGTTATTTCCATGTATCTAATGCGACTGTTGAAATCTCAGTTTGAAGTCTATAGGCGGTGTGCTTTATGGAGAACAAAGTTTTTCCGGGGGATTCACCGTAACCCGAGTTCCAAGAAAATGCCACTTTGTCTCATATATCATAGACGGCACGGCACCATTGTGTCTGGTGGTCAAACGTGCAAGGTCGTAACTTTGTGTTTTAATGAGACTGGGTGGGGGGAGGGGGTAATTCTAGCCGCCGTGTCTTTCCTCCCCCTTCTCTCGTGACACAATGTCATGAAACCATACTTCACACTTTATTTGTGACAATGGTTCCTTTAGAGGCGATGACTTGTTCTCACACTAGTAACTCCGTTGAAGGACACGAGACAAAACGATGCGGTCTAATCCACGACAGTCTCAATCGGCCACGCGAACTTCTATTTCAGGAACAAACTTTACAAGTTTAATCTCAAACCCAGCTGCTGAAGCGCTTAAGAAACTACAAGAAAGATTGATTTGTGTGTGGGGGGGGGTGATACTGGATTAGAATATTGNGGGGGAGGGGTACACACGAGATTCTGAGTGTAACAAAGTTGTCTGACCACAGCGTGTGTGTATGTGGGGGTGGGGGCCGGGGTGGGAGCTAGGAGGATCTGATACGAATAGATAGAGGGGCCGGCGGAGATGGTTTAACATCTGTGTTGTATCTATTGCCGTGTGTTTCTTGTGTTACCGGGCAGTTAGTTGTACTCCATGACTCTTGTTTAGAAAAACTGTTTCAATTTTTGTCAGTGTCCCTTAGAGCTCAGAAGAATATATAGATATTAAAATAGAAAATGAATAAATTATAAATATATTTTTTTTAAAAAGTAAGAATTTTCAAGGGAGAGAAAAATGACATTTATCTTATCTTATCTTTATATAGTTAGAAGATTATTTCGTCCTACTTTTATTTATGGTTTGTGTTTAGTCCTGCATTCTTATTAGAGTTTTAAATGTTGATTTAAAGTGAGATCAGGGACAAATTTCATGGACATGCGTATATTTGTTTGCTTATTTTTAAAAATCAGTAACAATAATTTAGTTGGCTATATTTAATAATTTCTTATTTTGAATTTGAGAATCTCTGTTCTCTGTCAAAAGAACGCATGCGTTTTTGAATGTGTAATAGTATGAATGAGACGTCGTGCGAGAGCAAGTTTCTTTATAACTAGGAATTGACATTAGCGCGGACCGTACGTCATAACAAAACTTAAACATAATAATATATCAAACAACCCACAAAAACAAAGCTTTTTTTTTACTATAAATCATTTATATATGAGGCTAAACTAAAGCATTAATTATTTTCCAAATAAAACGCACCGCGTGACAAACATTTACAGGCAAAATGTGACTGAACTCATCGATGGTTGGACTGAACTCCAGTGACACGTGGAGGTCAACTAAAGCAACGGCGACATAGAGATACATAGAGATAAAGTAAAAGTGCTTAAATTTAATTAATTCGATCCATCTGAAATTTTGAGTCAATGCACTGTTACATGACACAAGTCTATGTGCAAAATTTCAGCTCGAAAGGATCATGGGAAGTGGGTCACTTTTTACTTTTTTTTACTTTTGTTTTTCCACCCGACCGACACAGAGACCAAGAGATCACGACAGACAAGACGGTGAAGTTTATATAAGGGATTTAATAAATAGTTGTGGGTTACTGAAAATACACAAACTTTTCTTTAAAATAAATTATTTTGTGGGTTGAAATATCAAGCAAGTTGCTTCTTAATCCTACCACCACCCGAAAATTACTGTAGTCGCGCCTACAGGTTCCCACCCCTCTCCCTAAGGCCAGTGACAGTTTCCGGTTTGCTGGACTCCGGTTGCACCAACGCCTGACTCGCGTCACGTAGAGGAAAAATCGTGAATATATTTGATACAGCAGATCAACTTTGGTAGTTGTTGAGCTCACCCAGAGGACACGTCCGCAGGTGCTTAAGGCTTTAATGGCTCCGCCTCTGAATATCTCCAGCGTTTCCTAATCTTTAAGGGCGATGTCCGACGGGGTGTTTTGGCGGCGAAGGCAATAATTTTTATTTGATTCTTAGGGCGGCCAGAGGAAATGATGGAAAGATGAGGCACAAACTAGCAGATAGAATCGAATAATATGGTCAAATAAATAATAGCTGAGATTGCTATGATTTTTGTGATTGCTCCGATTTCTAAAACGGCTCATCTAATTGTTATGACTCCATGGGACCTACGTATAACATTGCTTGTCAAAAAAAAAAATTGAATTTTTTTTTTCTAAACTCGATTAAACAAACATTCAAACTCCAGTTAAGGGATTTAAAACCGAACCCTAAATGTTTTGTGTGTGTGTGTGTGAGTGTGTAAAGTGCGTTCTATTATTCAGCATTATTTTTTTCTTTTCATTTTACCAATCCATGTTTACTTAATCCAAATCCCGTCGACCACAAATGACAAAGCGGAAATCATACAAACAAAAGAACGTGCTCTTTACCCCGAAAATAAAATGTTTTTGTGTTTTTATAAGCTGTCATACCGCATAACTGACAACATGCAGTTTGTAAACAATAAGGGACTCCCAATAAAATGGCATCGATCGTTCGTTCTTTCATGATAAAATCAGCAAACGCAATGACTAAAGGGTCAAACCTTTTCTATATTTTAAAGTCAGAGATTGCGAGACACGCACATAAATAAAACTAAGGGTTATGGTGGCGGGGTGATAGGTTATTTCCTGTCAGAGGCGTCACTCGGTTTAGTGTCACCCAGAGCTGTAGCTCATGGTGTTATCCCCTCACCCTCACGACTTACCCCACAGAGTTCCTCCAAGTCTGCCAGTGCCAAATAACGGGAACATAAGAGTTTTAACTTTTTGTGTCACCCGTTGTGATGGTGTCACCCGGTGCGGTCCACACCCCCCCCCCCAGTGACGCCTCCGTTTCGTGTATTACGCCGTAAAACATGGGCAATGTCAGGAAGTTGAAAGTTTGCTTTGAGTCACCGCTGTGTACACGTATCTCTTGTTTAGGCACCAGGGATATGAGGGTTTTTTCTTTGTTTGGTTTTTAAAATTTTGTAAGTTTTTCTCTTTATTTTTGTATATTTTGAATACTTAAAAATAAAAAATAAACAGTTTAAATAAATAGAATTTGGGATAAGGGATTTTAAAAAAAATTTTTTTGGTGGGGAAAGGTTGGAATCGGTAGATGCGAGACGGGCAGGTGCAGGGCGGATACTTCAAGGTCAAACCAGCACCGACGAGGTTTAATCACCGCGATAAATCAAACGCAGATCCGTCCATGTTCTAGAGACGACAAAACGAAGACAAGGCGAGGGCAATAAGTTATTGGACCGGACTCACTGAACCTTCTGGGCTTTTTCCGTTCTACACGGTTTGGTTTGGTGTATCATCGGACGCTGGGGGCGGGGGGATGGGTAGTCAGGGCCGTCTTTACACCATCTGGGCAAAAAAATTGCCCCCCCCCCCCAGCAGGAATAAAAAATAAATATACATAATATATATAAATAAACATTATTATTATATTCCCATGGGGCCCCTATCCTCGTGGACCCCCGGGTAAATGCCCAACGGGCCGGGCCTATGCGTTAAGACGGCCCTGAGTGGGGTGTGATAGGGAGGGGAGCAGAGGAACTGATTGCTGTTTTTCAAAGAGGGACTTTGGCTTCAGCCTTCATATGTTTCCAGAACACTGGAGGAAGAGGTCTTATTCATTGCATAATTGTACGGTCCGTTACATGGCACTGGTCTCTGTTAGTATATTAGCACGATAAAAAAAAGATACTCGTTTAAAAACTATTGAATTGTGATAATATTAGTAGGTGTGCCTCGTTAAAATGTTATTGAGTAGTGATAATATTAGTAGGTGTGCATCGTTAAAATGTTATTGAGTAGTGATAATATTAGTAGGTGTGCCTCGTTAAAGTGTTGTTGAGTAGTGATAATATTAGTAGGTGTGCATTAGTAGGTGTGCCTCGTTAAAGTGTTGTTGAGTAGTGATAATATTAGTAGGTGTGCCTCGTTAAAGTGTTGTTATAAAAATAATCATCTGTTCACAGTTCACAAATGCCCCCTGATGAACAGGATTCGGGAAGTGAGATTAAAAGTAAAATAATAATAATAATAATAATAATGCGTTAATGTCAATCTTCCTGGTCGAAATCTAACATCAAATTTCAGGAGTTTCCAGGATTTAAGAACAAGGAGAAAAATCACTTGGCATTTTAAAAAAAATAAATAAAAGGACTTGTCAGCGGAAAACAAACAAATCTGGCTGTATGGAATTGGAAAAAAAATAAAACATTATCGCCAGCCATGGATATTTTCACCGCCAAACAAATTAGCAAAAATAAGATTGCATGACATGAGGACATATTGTGCAATTTATGGAAAATTCCAACTTCAGGAACTCTTCAAATACTAGGAAGCTGTGGGAACCCTTAACTATAATGAAATATTGAAGTATTGCCTAAAGTTGCGCTAAGTCTCGATGTGAAAGGTGTGAGGTAAATCACAGCCTCTAAGCATATGCCAGTTAATTATTTATCACCACTGCTTCTAAGCATAGGCCAGTAAAATATTTGTTACCACCACTGCTCGGTCGCTAGCATTTTTAGATTTCTACACATTTTATTTGATAGCCTTTAGCAGAGTCTGACCACAAACCGCATGTTCTACACTCCATGTGACATTTCATATGCCAATTGTACCAGATATCTAGCGCACAGTCATAGTTCTATGACATATTCAATCAATCGGCTGTACATTGTACGGCCATAGTTCTATAACATATTCTATCAATACATCAGTTCATTGAACCGCTGACATCTCGAGTAGTGAGCGCTCGTCCTGTATGACTTGAGTGGCGCACGGTGCCAGGATTGATGTCTAGAAATGAGACGTACCACTGGAATGTCTTTCAGAAGCCAGCGACTGGCGGGACGCGGTGAGTGGCTGTTGTGGAGGGGGGGGGCGGATAATGTCAAGTACGCCATTGTGGGGAGCACGCGCTGATTAAAATGACCCTACGCGACTGCCCAATCACTCACCGGCATGGCTCCCCTTACCCAGCAATCACTCACCGACATGGGGCGCCGGTAATCTGAGCGCCATAAGACTGTGAAATACGCAGGGAGTCTGGAGCTCTTCAGCTATTGAGAGTTAGAATATCCCAGGTAGATTACATGAGGTGCATGGATTATCCAAGATATCTTATCTCCTACCCATCAGCCGGCTGTTTAAAAGACAACACATTTGGCATTGAGTCCTTCTATGAAAGGGGTCTCTAAACTACGGCCCGCGGGCAAGATGCGGCCCACGAGGCCCTCTCATCCGGCCCTAGGAAACCTTTTAATCTTAAAAAAAGTACTTTTTTAATCTTTTGTTTACCACAAAACTTAGTAGTTGGGGTTAGTAGTCGGTCCCCAAACTGCTGTTTAACAGTTACTGCGGCCCTCCGGCAGGAAAGTTTGGAGACCCCTGCTTTAAGACAATCGTTTATCTGCCTTGAGAACTGTAACGAGGGTACTTAACTAGTTTTACAGTATCATAACCAATAGTGATTTCCAAAAGTATTACCATCGCAACTGAAAAATAAAAACACACCCACAATAATAGTCAATCGCCAATGAAATGTTAAGAAAGTGAATTATGTGTATGTTCAGTGCACCAAATCGTGCTGCATAG
>MUZC01000233.1:314771-327933 GCA_002072015.1 Radix auricularia | reverse complement strand
CCGCGTGTTACGATACTAGAGTGCATACTTACACTAAATACATATTTAAATGACAAAATACTTATTTGCAACATGCTAATTTTTATTGAGAAAATTATGGCTTTGGAGAGGGGTGTCTAAGCTTTGTGACGTCATAGCAGAACAAGGGGTTGGGGTTTACGTATTTGTGACAAAGTATGACGCGGGTGAAAGGGTGAGGGGGGTGAAAATTGGTAACCTCACGTGACGTCATTTATGGACGTCCCCCTTAAATTATGAAGGGGTGACACCATGAGCTACCGCCCCGGGTGACACCAACCCTAGCGACGCCCCTGGTTATCATCTATTTACCAAGTTTCGATATCAATCTCGAATAAAACAATTCGATTGAAGCGAAAATTTAAAAAAAAAGCATTTGGCTTTTTGGAAATATTTATTTTATTCGAATTCAGCAGTTGTCCACAAAAAATGATAGTTTATCTCAACTATCTCTCATTTTATATAGAAAACCTATATTGATTTTTTTTTAAATATTATTTTTCTCATGAAAATGTATAATAGAAAAAGAGGAAAGTAACCTGTTCAATGATTATCTCCGTTTCTTTAAAGGTGAAAGTGCACAGACTGAAAAGTAAGTAACCTGAAATTGCTTGGCTGGTCTTTTATTTCCCGAGCTGTTTCACTACAATTAGTTTTTATGGGAAACATTTTAAACTAAAGATTTCATAGATCTTTTCAATACGAAGCTAACATTATTGTAAAAAAAACAACAAAAAAAAAACAACAATACAGTGGAATTAAGAAACTCAAAATTTTCATTGGTCTGTCACTGTTTGAGACATCAACAACAGATATTTTCATTTAAAGAATAGACCGTTAAACTCGTTGGTCATTTTTATAATAAACTGTTCGGATTGGCTCCTCCTACCCGTATTTTACAGCCCCGCCCCATTCCATTTTTCTCCCTCCAAAGCCCCACCCACACGCTCTAGATCAGAGAATGTCACAACGTGTTATTATTTTCGGCGTTTGATTTAAGCCTTAGATAACCGCATCTCTAATTTCAACTACAGGACACAATGCTAACCACAGGGCACACCAAAGCTGCGCGGAGCTATCAATTAAACCACTTTAGTTAAAATAAAAATAATGACATACTTTGAAATATGAACTTTAACTTTAAACGTTATTTGTTTTAAGGCAAATGGCGGCTTTACATTTTAAAAAAAACCAACTGAGTGGCTATTTACAAGATTGCTGGCCAATTCAGAGGCGTTGCCAGGAAATTTGGCGTCCGGGGGAAAAACGGCTTTAAGAAATGCAAGATCACTGCGACGATTCTGTACCACTGAAGTAGAACAAATTACACACACACACAATTAGATTTATTTTGCTAAAAGCAAAAAGTCACTCACGTCTTGCAGTTGAAACTGAATTTTGCTTTAAGTCGTATACATAAAACCGAATAAACCCCAAGTTAGTTTCTAGGTTAACAAACAAGTCTCAGTGATTCCCATCAAATATTCGTTGACATCATAACATTGGCGCCCGGCTGATGGCCAACAAAGAGTTGTGAGTTCTTAGTCTCAATGGTGACTCTCTCGATGTAAGTTCTTAGTCTCAATGGTGACTCTCTCGATGTAAGTTCTTAGTCTCAATGGTGACTCTCTCGATGTAAGTTCTTAGTCTCAATGGTGACTCTCTCAATGTAAGTTCTTATTCTCAATGGTGACTCTCTCGATGTAAGTTCTTAGTCTCAATGGTGACTCTCTCGATGTAAGTTCTTAGTCTCAATGGTGACTCTCTAACTGTTTTCTGAACCTTTTTCAATGCATATCAATATAATATTAGAACGATTATTTGATTGTTATGTTTTAGTTGAACAATTCAGATATACAATTCATATCCACATTTCAGATCCACAATTCTGATCCACAATTCTGATCCACAACTCTGATCCACAATTCTGATCCACAATTCAGATCCACAATTCTGATGTCCTTGATGAGGAGATGAGTCCGGTAATATACCTATTTTTACTTAAGTCTCTCAACTGTTGGTTTTTTACTGTCGACACGAGGTAGTGGCTGTACAAAGAATCTATATCTCGGCTGTACACAGAATCTAAATCTAGGCTGTACACAGAATCTATGTCTCGGCTGTACACAGAATCTATATCTCGGCTGTACACAGAATCTATATCTAGACTGTAGACCGAATCTATAACTCGGCTGTACACATAGTCTATATCTCGGCTGTACACAGAATCTATATCTAGACTGTAGATAGAATCTATAACTCGGATGTACACAGAATCTATATATCGGCTGTATACAGAATCTATATCTAGGCTGTAGACATAATCTATAACTCGGATGTGCACATAGTCTATATCTCGGCTGTACACAGTATCTATATATCGGCTGTACACAGAATCTATATCTCAGTTGTACGCAGGTTATATCTTGGATATATTTGCTGGGATTCAGCAGTATTCTTTTGACAGACTCAATACCCTAGTTTAATGAGTATACATTAAGACCTTAAACCTCATTTTGATGCCCCTGTACCTTGGCAACGGGGGACCCGCACTCCTTGCTACGCCTCTGAGCAAATTATAACACAGAATTCGATCAAACTTTTTGAGAGTATGTGTGCTTGCGTGTGTGAGGGTGTGTTATCGACTTGGTGGTAGACAGAGAGACGGGGTTAGAAGGAGGAGTCGAATGCTATATGAAGTGTCAGGTTCTAAGGTTAAACAACGTATAAAATACGAAACATCTAACAATCTTAATGTCTGAACACGTAACGTTAGAAAAAAATCCTATTGTACTGTTGTAACGGTTAGCTTGGTAATTTCTGGGAAGGGGGGGGGGGTCCAATATATTTTTTAAAATAATAAAATAACGTTCTTTATTAACGTACTATGATGACGTACTTTAATTTTTTTTTTGAATTAAGGCAGTTGGTTTCACATGTTTCGGTGGAATGATTTCAGATATTTCTTTGAGATGTTGTAGTTCATGTGTCAATCTCAAGACCCGCGGGTAAATTTCGGCCCTGTGTACAATATAAGAAGCCTGAGAGTTCTTGAGCTACGTACACTATAATTCAGCCCGAAAGAACTATTTTAAGGAAATTGTTTTTATAGCGTCGCGATATAAAGTGTTAATCACATTTCCTATGATTATTTTATTTTCAGCTGATCTGGGAAATCTGTCAACTTTATAGTCAGCAAAGGTAAAGCCTGCGGATAAAATGTGGCAATGTGAATCGGCGTTTCTATCTGACTTAACCTAAGACCGAAACTGGTTGCCAAAAGGACGGAAACACTATAGATGATATGATGCAGTGAATTGAGTTCAATGAGCGTTTGTCAATGGTGTTTTCCTGTGCGCACTCTGCTGAAAAACTTAGATTACTCCGCGCCGGCACTTTAGTGCCTTTGAAGCACAGAAAAATAAAATCGTGATGTTTTATTTGCCCATTTATCGCAAATGATTCTTGGAAACGGCACCTTTTAATTTACAGGCGGGGCTAATAGAGGGAATTTAAAGCCAAAGTTCGATGTTGTGGGGAGGAGGGGGGGGGGCTTCACAATTCAATGTTTCACCCCAGAAGAGTTTCCACAGCTTGAGTCTACTAAACTTTTTTGTGTGATGAGTCGTCTCACTGATGAAGCACGGTGTATGACTCATTTAAATATATATATGTTTATGCGTTGGTGTGACAGAACAGAGATATCTCACTTTAAAGTTTAACATGCATTAGTTATAAACAACTGTTAAAAATAACAAATTTGAAATTTAAAAAAAAAAAAAAAAAAAAAACACACACAAAAAACTATTGTTATAATTCATAATTTGAAATGTCAAAAACGTATTAGCTTATTTCCTTAATAACACCAATATTTTTTATCCTTTGAAAATGCTTTCTTTAAAAATTATTATTTTAACTTATTGCTGGTGACAAGTCAGTGTTGGTCATTTCTTGAGTGTCACTGTGCCAGGACAACACGAGGTCTCTAACAGTGGATCGTCACCACACTTGGCAACGCTGACGAGGGCTGGTGCTGCCGAGGGCTGGTGCTGACGAGGGCTGGTGCTGACGAGGGCTGGTGCTGACGAGGGCTGGTGCTGACTTTTGAATGGAATACTCGGATTGAAGTAGGCCGATACGCTACTGATACCACAGGCACCATGTAGGTGTCACGACAGTCACGTGACGTGCTCACGGCTCCGTGACAGGTGCTGGGACGTCTCCCGTGACAAGTGCAGGATCAAAACATAACAAGGGGAGACGACCGTGGCTATAACCTCCATTGAAGTGTACTTCAAGTGTTGCTTGCAAACAAAGGTTGGGTGTAGGAGGAGGGTGTGGCGCTACTCCGAGGTGGGGTGTGGGGATAGACCTTTTAACAGCAATAAGATGTTGGTGGCCATGAGATGGAGTTTGAGCTGGTACGTGTATGTCCGTGTGTTGGTGATTGGGCTGGTACGTATGTGTCCGTGTTGGTGATTGGGATGGTATGTATGTGTCCGTGCTGGTGATTGGGATGGTACGTATGTTTCCGTGTTGGTGATTGGGCTGGTATGTATGTGTCCGTGTGTTGGTGATTGAGGTGGTATGTATGTGTCCGTGTGTTGGTGATGGGCTGGTATGTATGTGTCCGTGTTGGTGATTGAGCTGGTATGTATGTGTCCGTGTTGGTGATTGGGCTGGAATGTATGTGTCCGTGTTGGTGATTGGGCTGGTACGTATGTGTCCGTGTGTTGGCGATTGGGCTGGTACGTATGTGTCTGTGTTTGTGATTGAGGTGGTATGTATGTGTTGGTGATTGGGCTGGTATGTATGTGTCCGTGTGTTGGTGATTGAGGTGGTATGTATGTGTCCGTGTGTTGGTGATTGGGCTGGTACGTATGTGTCCGTGTTGGTGATTGGGATGGTATATATGTGTCCGTGTTTGTGATTGGGCTCGTATGTATGTGTCCCTGTTGGTGATTGGGCTGGTATGTATGTTTCCGTGTGTTGGTGATTGGGCTGGAATGTATGTGTTCGTGTTGGTGATTGGGCTGGTATGTATGTGTCCGTGTGTTGGTGATTGAGCTGGTATGTATGTGTCCGTGTGTTGGTGATTGAGCTGGTATGTATGTGTCCGTGTTGGTGATTGGGCTGGTATGTATGTGTCCGTGTTGGTGATTGGGCTGGTATGTATGTGTCCGTGTTAGTGATTGAGCTTGTATGTATGTGTCCGTGTTAGTGATTGAGCTGGTATGTATGTGTCCGTGTTGGTGATTGGGCTGGTATGTATGTGTCCGTGTTGGTGATTGGGCTGGTATGTATGTGTCCGTGTTGGTGATTGAGCTGGTATGTATGTGTCCGTGTGTTGGTGATTGAGCTGGTACGTATGTGTCCGTGTTGGTGATTGAGCTGGTACGTATGTGTCCGTGTTGGTGATTGAGCTGGTATGTATGTGTCCGTGTTGGTGATTGAGCTGGTATGTATGTGTCCGTGTTGGTGATTGGGCTGGTACGTGTATGTCCGTGTTGGTGATTGGGCTGGTATGTATGTGTCCGTGTTAGTGATTGAGCTTGTATGTATGTGTCCGTGTGTTGGTGATTGAGCTTGTATGTATGTGTCCGTGTGTTGGTGATTGGGCTGGTATGCATGTGTCCGTGTTGGTGATTGGGCTGGTATGCATGTGTCCGTGTTGGTGATTGCAACAGTGATTGGTTATAACAGACTCATTCCAGCGGAAAATGTGTGGTGATGACGTCACTAAGGGTGCCGACCGACCGTACTCGTGCGTGTCAAATCGGCTCGGTGGTTATTACAGGGCGTGGCTTCACTCCGTAACTGACGTGGGAAAGAGGGTATCGTTGTGTACAACTGGTGTGAGAGAGGGGGCGGGGGAGGGGGCTACAATGTTACAATACTGAGACTTGGGAAGAGGCTTTTTTAGATTTTTAGTGATGGAAGGGGGCCAGAGTGGTGTCAGCTGATTGCCCAAATTACTCTCAGAGTTTTAGCTTTCATGGTGAAAATCTTTTACTAGACCATCCGGGTATTCAGCCGGAACAGGGGTATTAAGATACGAATCAAACATCTTGGTATTTTGTTTCACTAATCTCAACAGATCTTTATAAATTATACAGAAATTTAGGTCATCTTAATGAACTAGACGAGAAGAAAACTTGCTTACAGATTTTATATCATGATATGAAAACGTTCGTAAACATTTTATCACAGTAAAACATACGTTGAATAGTTGGGTTTTTTTTTAAACCGAAACCTTGTCTAAAAAAAGTAACATTACGTCATGAGATGGGACGATTTCAGTCTGGCCAATGCCAATAGCAACCTCTATACCCAGCTCAAAGTGGAGAGAAAGTAAGGGCAAAAATATCAAACTGTAAGGATTTTTCGTTTTGTTTTGTTAAGTTGTTGTTGATCAAAGTTTTTGTTAATCAAAGTTGTTGCTGATCAAATTTGTTATTTTCAAAGTTGTATTTGATAAAATCGACTTACTTGGTCACACGTGACAATGATTTCAGGAATGTCCGAATCAAGGGTCTTCATTCTGGTCAGCTTCATCCAAATATCCAAACTGACCACTTCACAACTTTACGGT
Source organism: Radix auricularia (assembly GCA_002072015.1). Classification (NCBI taxonomy): domain Eukaryota; kingdom Metazoa; phylum Mollusca; class Gastropoda; family Lymnaeidae; genus Radix; species Radix auricularia. The sequence continues at coordinate 321,323 of MUZC01000233.1, read as the reverse complement.
GTACAAGAAAACAGTTAACAACAACTAACAACTCTTTTGTTGTTGTATAAAAACAGATGAAGATGTGCGGTGGCCAAATCACCTCTCAATAGTATGTATTACATGAGTCACTCAACAACACTGTGCTAACAACCTTAGTTGAAATCTGTAAGCTTCATTAGCACGTAGAATAATTTATTATTACATGTACTTCATAACTTTGTCACCACATTCAAAAAATTGAACTTTTATAACCTTTTGGCTGACATCTTTATAGACATGAACTCACATTCACAAACACACTCAACAAAAAAACTAACTAAGTAAATTACTAACTTTGAATGTGAGAAAGTTCATTTAAAGACATATGTGAAATCTTTTGATGCATATTTCAAGGGGCTTTCAATTTCGACAGTTATGTTAACTAAGAAATTATTTATTTTTTTCGCAACAATCTGTGTAAAGAAGAAACTCTCTATCTAAAACTTTACTGCTGAACAATAAATTCAGTGTTACAATGAATCTACATGAAACTAGCCTTTACCCCATATCGTACAACATAAAATTAAATATGCTCCCATAAGGCAACAGCGATGTGGCTCCGTCTAGCAGGATCGACTATCCAACGTTAATGGAGAGTTCTTGTTTATTGTCAATTAACACGCCCCCACCCCCTGCATAAACTTGAATTCTTCGCTTACCGTGTTGACAATCTAACGGGTATTAAATTTTCAAAAGTCAAATACAAATCTTTATAAATAAAACTGGTCTGGATTAATTATCGGAATAAATAAAGACAACAACGTGCAGAATTTGTGACCTCATGCACCTGCTTTAAAAACGTCATCAGTGGGTGTCACACTCAATTATTTTTTTATACATTTATATAGATATTTTTGTTTAGAGAGGGTTTATTAGACTCACAGAGAAACAATAGGGCTTTTCCCATGCAACACAGTAAGTAAAGTAAAATATGGAAACAAGACGAAAAACGGTTGACTTAAACACAATTAGTGGAAAAATCGCTAAACGTTGGGGGAAGGGGGGAATCACTACAGCTGGCATGCAGTAACAATTTAACTACGATGGCTTAGTTACAAATCACCGTCAGTTAAAAACTAACTTAACATGAAATCATTCGAGTAACTTCAGTGACAATCAATGAAATAATCACTTGGAGAATCTCAGTAACATAATCAGTAAAGTCAGCCTACGGTAACTAGCAAATATTATTATGATGGCTACCTAAAAAAAAAAAGGAGCTTATAACACACAAAAACTACCACAGTTCGAAAATGAGGGATGAGACTGCAATCAGGCTTATAAAAAAAAGTAAATGGAAAAAACGTAAACAAGGTAAGGGTTAGCCTGACAGGACGTAACAAAACTGCGTTTTGTTACGTCCTGTCAGGCTAACCCTTTTCTTGTTCACGTCTTTTCCATTTACCACAGCTAAAAAAATGTCAATAAAATTCATAAGGCTGTCGGCGTGATTAGATTTCCAATTACAAACGATCAAGCGATGGATATCCATTCACAATAAAACACAATCAGCTGCCCTTTAAAAAATATGCACCAAAAGAAAAATGTTTTATCCCTTTGATGGAAATTAAAACACAACAGTGGCATCAAAAAAACTACCAGCACACATGAATGAACATCCAGCCAATGCTTATTTTATTATTTTTTAAAAAGATATTTCTTTGAGAGCATTTACGAGTTTGACTCAGTAAAAATCTTTGTGTTCAGCAGAAACTGATTTTTAAATTTCCGAGCGTCACTTTACTCTCGACAACATTCCAAAGCCATGTCCATGGAATGAGCTAGAACACGCATGTCACACGCAGAAACATATAAAATAACTCCAATACGTTATCAAAGAGGTGTGGCGTGCTGTTAATGTACAGACACCTCATGAAAAGTGCTATCAGTCTTTTCACTTTCCAAAAGTCACCAAACGAACACAGACTTCTATAATTAGAACTATCCCATACACCACTGCTCGCGTAGATCCCTAGACACTTAACGGCCTGATAGTAATTTTAAACAAACATCCAAGTATGGAATTATAACCCGGGTTGGGGGGGGGGGGCGCGTCACCGCAGTGTCATGAGTCAGGAATAAGCTTTGGGACACGGACTCAAACAGTCCCATGTCTCAATGCACCTCTTGACTCCTGCTACGAGACCTGTCCGGTGGGTCTCAAGCCTTGAAGCGATGTCCCCTTTTAAACAACCGTTGGAGGCAAGCTTGAAGAATGAACAACTTTTGTAGATAAGTGACGTCATTCATGGAGCATCAGAGCATTGTTTACAGATTTGAGCATGAAACTATTAGAACTGTCAAGATTTAAAAAAAAAATATTTTTTTAATTTAAAAAAAAATTACCAATAGCCTTGAAATTTAACAAGTTTTCTTTAAAAATATATTATTTGGGGAAATATTTTTTTAAAGATGAAGTTGTATCCCTCCCTAGTTGGTAACACTCTATCAGTAATACAAGGCGTTTAAAAAAAATCCCTTTCAGAAATTGTCAAAGACCACAACGAACGTTTGGGAACCCTTGTAAAATAAAGTGCTGGCTGCGCAGGTGACAAACTTCTCGAAAAAAAGACGCAAAGAGTTCTATTTGTAAATAAGAATTGTAGAGAAATTTATAACAGCACAATATCAGGGTCAGCTGAATGAGAGCTTAGTTTACATGGTAAAACGGAGAAAAAGAGGGCAGCAAGTGTCGACTTTATCACTAGGTGTTTTCTATTAAGCCATGTGCGGTTAAACGGGAAAGAAGTGAAGAGGAAAAGTTTAAACAAGGAATGCGCGCCGTGGCAAATAGCACTTGGACAACACGGACTGTTTCATCACGGGGCTAGTCTTTAAGTTCGTGATGGTGTGGACGGAAGGGGGGTAGGGGTCGGAGGTCAATGGGATTTGACCAGGGTTGTTTAGGGCTGATGTTTTAGTTAGGGTTGAGGGGGTGGTGGGTGGGAGTGGTAGAAGGTATAATAAATGCCCACTCACAGAAACAGGAAGTGACGTCACATCATTTGATCCAAGGAAACGCCCCAAGCCGTGACACTTCTCAACAATTACTTTTATGTAAGAACTCGCTCCTACTACAACAAAAAGCCAGCAAAATTTTTAAAAAATTATTAGGGCTGCGGAAATTAATCATTTCTTAATAGATTAATCGTTAAATATTTTATTTGATGAAAATTAATTTGATCGATTAAAATTCGATTAAAATTCGATTAGAATTTAAGAAAATATTTCTACCCTTTTCCTTTTTTTACTGGCATACTTTTTTTCAAACTTTTCCCTCGTATTATTATTAGTTATTTACACGTGCATACGCAAACAAAAATGTTTTTCTTCCTGGTTTCTTGCATAGCAGAATAAATTTGCTGTGATACGTCACAAATTTTGGGAGCCATGGAATCTCCGCGACTTGGCCGATTTTGCGAAATATTAAATCGCGACTTAATGGTATCTATTTATGCGTTATAAAAATATAATTAATCGAAATTGAACTATTAATTTTTTTTCCGATTTATCGAAGAAATTTTTTTTAAAAATCAGTAGCAGCTCTAAAAATTATAGCTTTGGTCCCCGAAAATTAGTCTAGGCTCCACAATAAATAAAGTTAATGTCTTGAACCAAGATAAATGTAGCGGCAGTCAGTGTGTCGTCAACCTTATTTTATAAACAACAACATAACAACAACAAAACAACAACATAACAACAACATAACAAAAACATAACGACAATATCACAACAACATAACAACAACATAACAACAACATAACGACAATATAACAACAACATAACAACAATATAACAACAACAAAACAACAACATAACAACAACATAACGACAACATAACAACAACATAACAACAACATAACAACAACACAAAACTCCTTCCTAAGAATAGAATCCATCTCTATCGGTTCGGTAGATCTGCATTTGTCCGCCGCGAACAATCGTCTTATTAAAATTTGACACTGATAGGCTATGTAAAGTTTTTTGTTTACAACGCTCTTAAAATAGGCGACCTACTCTGAGGGGATCCAATAAATGATAATGTTCATCCCGCAGCAAATAGATTCTATATAATTTTTAAAGGGTTTTCACATTCCTATTTCGTGTCCAGTTATATAACAGCGCATGGTGTACAATTTGTATTGTTTAGAGTTTTTAAAAACAGAATTTTGGGGCGCCCTTATCTTTGATATATGTTATATAACAGCGCATGGAGTACAATTTGTTTTCTTTTGAGTTTTCAAAAACAGAACTTAGGACGCCCTTATCTTTCATTTAATAGACGCCCGACTTCCAGATAATAAGGTTAAAGGGGAGGGGGAAGTACACAAAAAAAAGTTTTGAGCCACCTGTTGGTGTGTGAGGGGTTGGTGAGTTACGGTAGACAGCTCACGGGTAGGTTTGGGGGTATATAGAGGCGGGGAGGGGGTACTACGTAATGGGGTGCAGACATTCGCGGAATGCACGTAGTGAAACAACTCGACTGTATCAGGTCTCAGGTAGATACAGGGGTCAGAGGTCAGGGGAGAACAACAATAAATACAGACTGGGGAGTGAGAGGAGGGGGTCGGGGTGTTGTTTATTAAAGAGGAAAAAGTGAAAGTGCGAAACGATGGGGTGGGTAGAGGTAAAGAAACAGAAAGATGTTAAGATGGAGAGAAGACACGGAGAGAGAGAGAAAATGAAAGATGTGGAGAAAGGGGGAAAAAGAAAGAAATCTTGAGAGTGGGGTAAACTATTTCAGAGGGAGGAAAAACAGGAAAAAGGGATAAATGTCATAGAAAAGAGAAACGATGTTTTTTAAAAAATTATTAAATTTAAATTTAAAAAAAAAAAACGGAAGTGGGAAGAAGGAAAAAAAAAACTGAGTATGGAAAATAAGAGAAAGAGCGAGGGCATACGTGGAAATTTAGATTGATATGAAAAAAGGGAAATGAAAATAAAAATAGATGGCCGATTGAAACAGGAAAACAGAAACACTATTTACAATATTGATGGAGAAAAATAGGAAGCTGCTTTATTTCGCTGTCTCGACCAATAATCCTGAGGAAAAAATATCCTGTTGTATGTCTCTTTCCCAATGCCCACTGGTTTTCTAGTCAATTCTTATATGTAGAACCTAAACTGTTGAAGACTCACAGCCACGGAGAATGCACACCCCTAACATGGGCCATGAGATAGGTTTAATGTAAGTTCTAACTATATCCACACCCCTAACATGGGCCATGAGATAGGTTTAATGTAAGTTCTAACAATATCCACACTTCTTACATGCTATATCTGGGCCGTGAGATATGATTATTGTAAGTTCTAACTATATCCACACCTCACAAAATAAAACCATGAACTAATTTCATTTTGAGACACCTGATTGCAGAAGCTCTGTTCTGATGTGCAAGAAAGTAAAATCTGAATCAGCAGGCTTTTGAGGAACCATGTGTTATTCTTTGAGAATCCCTGAAAAGTCATTTAATGCATGTATTTTATGCATGCAATACCGCTCTCAGAATCCCTGTAATTTGATTTAAGATGGCCTTGATCTGGGCGGGAATCACCTACATTATATGCAGAGTTCAGTGGCGCTCCCCCTCACCCGCATCACGAGTCACCAGTAATTGTATCTATTGTAAGCCCGTCTCCCACACTCATGTATTGCATAATCTCTTCCCAAAGCTGTAGATAAGACATTGGGTGAGGTTGGGGGTGGGAGGGGAATGTCCCCATCATCACAGGCTCTTCAATCCGACCGCAATCTTTGGTTTATTTTCCCCTCAAGGCGGAGATGGGAAATGGAGTTAACCGTGCTGCGACTTATTTAAAAGGTTAGATAATTGCAGTTTGAAGACAAGAGGCTGAAGGGAGCTCACCACGGCAGGACTTTTCTTGTCTCCCCATAACACGGGCTTTGTGAAACATTCTCAGGTCAGCGAAGCAAGACGAACAATGACTTTTCAATGGTTCAGTTATTTAACACGGCCGCCGGGCGTGTTGTTATGATGGCACTAAGAAGACGATACATTATTATAAGACTTTTTGATCACACACATTTAAAACAGGTGAACTCTGATGTTTCCTTTAAGCTGCGCGGCTGCGCAGATATCTGAGCGACGCCGCGCAGCTATTTAGAATTACCGCGCAGAAAATTTTGATTAAGGATGATAAAATATCCGTGTTTGGTGGTATTTGAGTTTTGGACTCACAAAATTGAATTCTGTGCAACATCCCACACGAGTTTGTTATTTTGGAGAGTCAAACACTTTGGGGAAAGATTCCAAGATTAAAAATTAACTCCAGGTAATGACAGAACCACTGGTCGTAAGATATTTTAAAGATGACCTTGATTTTGTAGGTCATCAATGAAAAAGTTTTAACAATCTTAATTCTTTTTTTCTTCTTTTTACTATTCGCCCGCTCGTTTGCCCACTGCCCCAATGTGTATTTTTAAGATCCGGATGACACAGACACACACACACGTGACAAGACACCTGATAAGTAACTCCAATTTTATCACAACTCCCCAAAAGTTATGTG
>MUZC01000233.1:295673-308796 GCA_002072015.1 Radix auricularia | reverse complement strand
GGGAGGGGGAAGCAAGGAGCGCGCTAATGGATGACGTCACTGTTTATTTAATTCAAGATTTTAGAGTCACATAAATACCACCACCCCCACACCTCCCAAGAAGATACGACCAAAACAGAACGAAGCACATAATAAGAGACAAAGACGTCGCTATACTTCTAGGTTCACCCCCCTCCCCGGTAAAAAGACACCCACATCAACTATGTTATATAAAACAGGGGACGGGAAACCATGGCTCGCGAGCCAGATGTGGCTCTTTTGGTGGTTGCATATGGCTCGCAGACAAAAGTTAGATTATTAAAATTGTTAAAAAATATATATAAGTCCATATGTCTGCATGAAACTCAACCTCATCACGTACCAACCAGACTACAAAGCCATGCAGCACCATAAGTCACATTAATTTTAAGAAGTACTCATTATTCATTAGCAGCAGCAGAACAATGTTATTGGAAAAAATTCAGAGACATAATTATTGTAATTTTAGGTTTGAAATTAGGGGCCTTCCATATATGACGTCATGCTCCGAACTAAAAAAAAAAAAGGGGGGGGGGTGTTGTCTACACATTTCTGAAGTTGTGTGACCAAGGAGTGGGGACCTTTATAAAATGTGACGTGGAGAGGAGTCTAAGTTTTTTAACACGAAGTGTTTCGAGGGGGAGGGGGTGGCGAAAAATCGGCCACAATTGACTGACGTCATTTATGGACGACCCTTACACAAAATGCACACATTTACTTGAATTTTTGGTTTGGAACATAATGTATGACTCTCACCGAATAACTCTTCAAACTGTGTGGTGTTTAGGGCTCTCACAGACAAAAAGTTTCCCGTCCCCTGGTCTAAAATAATGAGAAGTAGGCCTGCAAACTGCAAACACTACCAACTCGGCTGATCTCTTTTCATCACCATCATCTCAACTGTCGTGTATTTGAACGTTTGGTCAATCACGGGGTAAGACTCTTGCCAGTTCGACGGTCATGACTTCAGGATCATCTCAACTGTCGTGTATTTGAACGTTTGGTCAATCACGGGGTAAGACTCTTGCCAGTTCGACGGTCATGACTTCATGATCATCTCAACTGTCGTGTATTTGAACGTTTGGTCAATCACGGGGTAAGACTCTGACAGTCATGACTTCAGGATCATCTCAACTGTCGTGTATTTGAACGTTTGGTCAATCACGGGGTAAGACTCTTGCCAGTTCGACGGTCATGACTTCACCATCAAAGAATGAAACACAAGTCCTGTCGTGTTAGCTGAACAAAAGCGGAGCAGTGTCAATCTACTGAGGGACGGTTTACATCTCAACTAATTCACTGGTCAAGTGGTCTACACTTTTACATTCTCATTTTAACATCCAACATTCCAAGTACAACCCTCAACATTCAACAATTCAACACTCAAATTTCACAGTCCAATATTTTGCATTTACATTTCATCTATATTCATTCAGAAACACTCAACAATTTTCATTCGCAAACACTCAACAATATTCATTCGCAAACACTCAACACTCACAAAGACTCAACATTCACAATACAACACTCACCGATATCTGTAACTTGAGAATTGACGTAAGCGAGGCTAATGACGTCACGGAGCCCCTCAGACTGTACGCGTCGAATTTGTCCATCATGACGTAATATGCTGACTTATTGAAAGGCTAATCTTATTCTTTCTTTTTTAAAAAACAACTAAACAAACTGAATTATTCTTTTCACAAACTGTCAAACAATTTCCCGAGCATCCTTTGCACTCCAAGGCAGGATAAAAAGTCAAACTGAAATTCTGGATCTTTTATTTTTTTAAGAAGGATTTTTTTCGTATTATAAGTCCCGTCAAACGAAAATCAAACACAATTTCTGTTGCAACTTCTGAATCTGTTTGTCCAAACGTCGCTCAGAGTCTCTCAAGTCCACTCGTTAGACTGACCGCTCTGCCCAAGGATTATGATGGCCCGTCCGGCGCGCCCATCTCTTTTTTATATGACATGCCCAGGTCTGCGGCTAACAATGGGCCAGGCTCCGGCCTCCACGCGGTTTTTCTAACACCATCATCGCACCGATTTCAGCCACCCAATCACAGCGATTCTCAAACTGAAATGCTGGTACCTCCCCGGTGGTACCCATGAGGTTCTCTTGACACTTGGGCCAAAACCCTGGAGAAAAATCAAGATCTCGATCTTCTCATTCTGAAATGTTTCTGCCCGTCAGCAACATAATTAGTGGTTATTCTATTTGAACAGTTTTAATAGTTTTCCAGTGAAATATTTGAGAACCGTCGCCCCATCTATTTTATGACTGGAATACACGAAAGTGATTAATAAGAAACAGTGGGCGCAGCGGTAAGGGGGGAAATCAGGGAGGGAAATTTAGAGGTGGAAAAGGCGCGGAAAAGTTGATGGCCGGCGCAGAACCTCTCATTTATTTCTGGACACGCCTTTGTGGTGAAGGCGGAGCACGAGGGCCGACCGAGGGAGGTGACGACCAGACGTGATAATTGGTAGGACCGGAGATATCAGGAAATAGATTTTCTGTTTTTGAATAGGTGAGTTCACCGGTAAATAGGGTAGATGTTGCCGGTATGACTTTGTCGAGGTGTTGGGGACGTTTTTGTGACCACATCTTGACCAGTGGTAGTCAATGAGTCACTCTATAACATCTTAAAATATGTCACTATTCAATACATTTAATAATTCAAATATTTGTACTTTTTTCTGAATAAAAAGATTTTATTCTCCACTTTAATTATGTATTAAGTAATCGCAAAAGTAAATTTCTTTTAAAATTTGGCCATTAATTATAGAAATATTTTTGACTGTATGAACTGTATGCATCTTTTTAACAAACAATGATTATTGGGGAAGTCAAGGGAGTAGTTTTATTATTTACAGAATAGACGCGCGAAAGATATGGGAAATAACTAGGGGTGTACCGGATTTCGGCTCCGGTAAATCCTGAATCCTGTCATTTTTACAAATCCGGCTCTGGTTTCGGCTCCTTTATATTTCACTTGATAAATCGGGTCAAATCCGACTAGCCAGTAGAGCCATAAAATATATAATAACTCCGGCTCCGGCAAATCTGGAATCCGGCCATTTCTAAAAATATGTCTCCGGCGGCCGGATTTCACTTAATAAATTTTACCCAATCCGGCTTCCCGATAGGTCCTTCATTTGTTCATCTAGATCAGTGGGCCCAAACCTTTTTGTCGCAGTGGACCGGTCAACGTTTAATAATTTACCGCGGCCCACAGAGAAAGTATGGACAATAGTGGACATTGATTTTTTTTTTTAATTTTAGATTGTTTTGATTTAATAATGTTAATATGATTGTATTTAGGCACGTCTTCAAATTAAATACAGTCACACCGCCCCAAAAAATGAATATGAATAAAAAGTTATGGAACATTTTAACTCACTAGGAGGCCAAAAAAATCAACGACAAAACTGAGCTTGTTTCTCTCAGACGAGACGGTTCCACCGAGGGCTAATAGGAGACAATGACGCCAGAAATGTATTGATTGATTCTAGTTGTTTCTTACACATTTTTTAAAAAAAAATTGTGGTTGCTGCTACTACAGAAAATCTATCGAAAATGCAATAGGGATATCAGTAAAGACCAACCGGGTAGACATTTTCTACCCGGTACCAAATCCGAATAGTTAGATGTACTATTTGCCGGATCCGAGTGCTCGTGTTGTTAAACGAAAATCGGAAATCCGAATTAATTTCTGTTTTGTGTCTTTTGACTCTCTGATGCTCTGGTGGTGTACTCATCCAACTCTTTGTGATGGAGCAATCGGAGGTGGTTGATAAGAGCAGGCGTTCCATAAGATCGTACATCTGAGCAACCTCGTCTTAACCTCACATTAAAGACATCACATTAAAGACATCACATTAAAGACATCACATTAAAGACATCACATTCAAGACATCACAGTTTGTCTTTGATTCGTCAATGGCGTTTATGGAGAAAAATTCCAAATTTTACTACACGTACTTAAGAATAAACATGTTTTACTTTTATTTTTAATTTTTTTAAAATAAATTTTTAAAATAAGAATAAAAACTATTAATTAGAACGTTTCGGGATGAATGCCATCTAACACGTGATTTGGTTCACATTATTGTGCAGCTTTAGCAATAAAGCACAGCCAAGACTTCAATCCTAAATCATCAACATTAGTAAATATGGCGGCGTGACGCTAGTCGCTAGAAGTAAACGGGAAATTGTCGTAGAAAATTGGTTTATTAACTGTATATCTTTATAATTTCAATTTATTTATTTCTATAGTTAGGTTACATTTGTTAAATTTTTAACAATTTGAAAATAAACTAATCTTGGTCATTGATATTTATCAAATTCCAAAATTGTATTTTTTTAAAACATATTTTTTTAGATATTAGGCTATTTGCGTGGGCACTATTTGCCGAGGCGAATAGCTCCGAAAAAATCGATATCCGGCCGGGGCGAATGTCCAGAGCGATTTCCGGTTGGTCCCTAGATATAAGTGACATGGTTGAAAGTTGAAATCTCAAGATTTTACGCCATGACTTTAATCCAGAACAACGGTAATGGCGTCGTCTCAAATGCAGTTTTAAGTCCGCCATAATTTGTTTTTAAATCTTCAGCATTTGATCTATTTACACAAACAGTAGGCTCGCTTGCTGTTTTTTTAAGAAAGGTCATCGGGTCCATTCCTTAACAGTTCATAGGTCTTTAGTAGTTGGGAAGGAGCACTTGAGTTATTTTAAAAGCAAAGAAAAATCAGCATGCTAAAAAATGGGAGAACTAATGCTCAGGCTAAGTCTGGAACAAATTTCAATTATTAAAAAAATGTGGGTGAAAAGGGGCGGGCGTATCTAGAATCTAGAGTCTTAGTTTGTGGTTCATGACAGTTGTATGATTTACAACATGAGATGCTGTGATTGAAAATTCAGTAATTTCGTTTCGTTTATTACCCTGCACACATAAAACTAGATAAACGCCAACAGGGAGAATTGAACCCCCCACCCCCACCCCAATATTTTAACAAAGATCACAGCGAATAAATTTAAATGATAAAATAACAATACCAGCCTAAATGTATCTGCGATTAGCTGCGCTTTTCAAATATATTTGCACAATGTGCACATTTGTTTTTTAAATAAAAAATCCCACTTTAACAAAGAAATACAGAAAAATTAAAATGTTTACATGTTCAAACTATTAGAGGTGGGGCGGGAGGGGATATGTCAATTCTAAAAGAAAGTTCCTAAAACAGATGACTATTTCGCTTCAAGATGCCTACTTCGTTTGTATTTGTAAATTTGTTGATTTACATTGAAGATGATTATTTTCTCAACAAAACTGTAAAAACCGCTTCCCCTAAACTGCCTCCTGTACCACAATACCCGGACAGACATGTGGCCCCCAGAAAGCTACCCTCGATGACAAACTATATGGTGGACTTGACCAACTGACAGCCACAGCGCAGTTCATCACAAATATAAGACTTGCTGTCTAAATCCCCTATCAAAATGATCTGAGAACGAAGAAGAAGAAGAAGCTCCCATTACGACACTAGCGCATAGACAAAACAAAGTTAATTAAGTTTTTATTAAACTGACAGTCGTCACGTGGGTAGATATAAACATCATGGCACCCAACAGGTAAATATTGGAGCATATCTTGACTATAGATCTGAACATGGTCCTGTGTGTATAGATCTGAACAAGGTCCTGTGTGTATAGATCTGAACAAGTTCTTGTGTGTAGAGATCTGAACAAGGTCCTGTGTGTATAGATCTGAACAAGGTCCTGTGTGTATAGATCTGAAAATGTTCTAATGGGTAGAGATCTGAACAAGTTCTTATGTGTATAGATTTGATAACATAGATGGCATGTAGATTTGAACATGACCTAGAATGTAGAGATTTTCAGATATCTTGGTCTTTAGATATGAACATATACTGGTCTAAAAATAGAAACATATTGGACTGAAGGCAGAAGCATATATTGGTCTAAAAATAGAAATATATTTTAGTCTGAAAATAGAAACATATTTTAGTCTGAAGATAGAAACATATATTTGTCTTTAGATTTGATCATAATTTTATCTGTAGACATGACAAACTTAGAAAGTGTAATTTGAACATCTCTTAGTATATCTTCCAGTCACCGAGACTAACCTAATATCGATAAGCTCATCTCTTCTGATCTTCTTAATGGCGATCCCACGGGTCATCAAGTTGAGGGACACGCTTAAACAAAATAATAAATCATCGGAATTTTTTTTTCTTTATGGGCTTCCCCAAGCTGGTGATGACGTAGTGCGTCTAAAGGTCACCAGCGCACCTCGTGTCTGGGATCGAACAACCTGGGGTCTAGGTGCAGAGTCATCGGGGGGCCAGGTGGCGAGGCTTGGGTCTGTCTTAATCAAAACTGACCTTTCGCGGGACGAAGTTAGTTGAGAGCTGCGGAGATTAAGCTCGCAGTGGAGTGACTGACTGATCGATGAAGGGTCCAGTGGCGTCACTAGGGGGGTGCGGTGTGGGCGGGCCGCCCCGGGTGACACCAACCCAAGTGACGCCTCTGATAGGGTCCGCACTGGCCTCGGGATGACATGGAGGTATATCAGAAATACAGGTATTAACCGGAAGATGTTCGAATTTGCGAAAAGCTTTTTACCGCGAAGACCTCTCTTCGGACAGTTTTCTTCTATGACAAGCGATATCCATTTCTAGATTATTTATGCTATCCTTTAAAGTTTCAAGCATCTGAATTTATACACAAAATTCTGAAGCAAGAAACAAAATGATCAACACAATCAACCGGCTAGACGCAATGTTCTGCAGACAAGACACAACTATGGACATGACAGAGTTTTTTTTAATTCTAATTGATGTTCATAGAGTAGGTATTGCAAAAGTCCCAAATGGGGATGCAAAACGAAAGTCACTATCTTGCTTTCCTCTTTCTTTGGATAAAAAAAAAACTAATAATACTAATAACTCATGTGTGTATTTATTTGAAGGTTTGAACATGTTCAAGGCAACGTCAAGGAACGCAAAACATGACAGACGAAGGGTGATAATTCGATTACGCGAGGGGGGCCTGGCTTTTCACCGACTACATCACGTGATGCCCGAAAGACTCACTTTTAACTCTACAGGATTTCGGCTCCGGCAAATCCGGAATCCTGCCATATTTACAAATACGACTCCGGTAAAAAATTCACTTCATAAATCCGGAAAATTCCGGCTTGCCGATAGATCCATAAAACATATGGCTCCGGCGCCAGCCAGATTTCACTTCATAAATACAGCTGCTGCCAGATTTTAAAAAATTAAATCCGAAACACACCTACTTTTCAGACTTCAGCACTCGATGCCAGTAAGAATGGCTTTTTACAGACTTCAGCACTCGATGCCAGTAAGAATGGCTTTTTACAGACTTCATTTACAGACTTCAGCACTCGATGCCAGTAAGAATGGCTTTTTACAGACTTCAGCACTCGATGCCAGTAAGAATGGCTTTTCACCGATTTTAGGACTTGATTCACATAGGAACAATTTTTTGTTGATTATATTAGACTGGAAACACCTGATTACACTATGACTATAGCTTGACAACACCTGATTATATTAGCTTGTGAGCACCTGATTATATTATCCAGAGAACACCTGATTATATTAGCTTGTGAGCACCTGATTAGATTAGCCAGAGAACACCTGATTATATTAGCTTGTGAACACCTGATTATATTAGCCAGAGAACACCTGATTATATTAACTTGAGAACACCTGATTATACTAGCTTGTGAGTACCTGATTATATTACCCTGAGAACACCTGATAATAGTAGCCAGAGAACACCTGATTATATTAGCCTGAGAACACCTAATTATACTAGCTTGCACCTGATTATATTACCTTGAGAACAATTTCTTTTTACAGCTTCCTAACAGACCTTGTTGCACTCCATATCCCCCTTGTTATATTCCAACCACTTGCCGTTAATTGCCACGAACTGAAGATGTTCAATTGATATTTACATCAACGCTTGGATATTTAAGATAACGAGTAAACATCGGTGATTGCTGGCACTGAGTAGTTCAATAAACATTGCTGATTGCTGGCACTGAGTAGTTCAATAAACGTAGCTGATTGCTGGCACTGAGGATTGCTGGCACTGAGTAGTTCAATAAACGTAGCTGATTGCTGGCACTGAGTAGTTCAATAAACATTGCTGATTGCTGGCACTGAGTAGTTCAATAAACATTGCTGATTGCTGGCACTGAGTAGTTCAATAAACATCGCTGATTGCTGGCACTGAGTAGTTCAATAAACATTGCTGATTGCTGGCACGGAGTAGTTCAATAAACATTGCTGATTGCTGGCACTGAGTCTATAGTTCAATAGACATTGCTGATTGCTGGCACTGAGTAGTTCAATAAACATTGCTGATTGCTGGCACTGAGTAGTTCAATAGACATTGCTGATTGCTGGCACTGAGTAGTTCAATAAACATTGCTGATTGGTGGCACTGAGTAGTTCAATAAACATTGCTGATTGGTGGCACTGAGTAGTTCAATAAACATTGCTGATTGCTGGCACTGAGTAGTTCAATAGACATTGCTGATTTCTGGCACTGAGTAGTTCAATAAACATTGGTCATTGCTGGCACTGAGTAGTTCAATAGACATTGCTGATTGCTGGCACTGAGTAGTTCAATAGACATTGCTGATTGCTGGCACTGAGTAGTTCAATAAACATTGCTGATTGCTGGCACTGAGTAGTTCAATAAACATTGGTCATTGCTGGCACTGAGTAGTTCAATAAACATTGCTGATTGCTGGCACTGAGTAGTTCAATAGACATTGCTGATTGCTGGCACTGAGTAGTTCAATAAACATTGCTGATTGCTGGCACTGAGTAGTTCAGTAGATTAAAATATGTTAGGAATCGTCCTAGATAAACATACAATTTTACGATATATGATGGTGCTGGTAAAACTGTTACACTGTTACATGCTTGTCACACTGATTACAATTAAAACGTTTACAAATCACAAAGTTACAAGTCACACTGGTACACGTAAAACTTTAACAAGTCTGACTGTTACATGTCCCCTTACAGTGAAGACAAAACTCCCGAAGGCATAAGTATGCACCAGTAAGAGATTTTCCAAAATTCCTTTGTCCGGTGACAATCTCGGAAGAGGGTGTTGAAGAGGAGAATGAGGCATGTAGGTAAGATGGGGATATGAAAGAAAAAGTTTGGAATATGCCGATTTAGAAGAGGAAATTGCTATGCGCTACATTACCCGTCTCCATTACGGGCAGGTTAGTACCTGAGGTTCGCTACAGCGAGCTGTAGCTTCAATATTAGAGCAACTTTAGTTCAGCATGAGGACACAGACTTTGCTAATGTTTACTGCTTCCAAAACCAATCGGGACGTTAAAAGAAATAAGGAACATATTTTTTCTTCGATGCTCTTTTTTGTTATCATTGCATTTATTTTCATCGAATCTGCACTTGAGAGAGAAGCTCCCATTAAAATTGTCCATTCATCGAGCCACCTCACTTGATGTTTTCTTTCTAAAGCATGCAGGATATTTGGTTTCCGACTTCGAGTGAAACCAAGATTGAAATTTTAGCTTAAATGACTTCACCGATACCCCAATTTCCGGAGATTGCTTCTATGATTCAAGTAAAGCCCCGGACACCATACTGTAGACTGATGGATAACAAGCTGTGGGTGGGGTATGGACGGGGGGTAGATCTTGATAGGAAACACCTGTCACTAAATAAAAGTTCTGGGTCGACACGCCTTCTTAGACTTTACGCATCATGCCGCCTGAGGGGGAAAAGTGGAATGGGGAGGAGGGGTATATTTGGACAGGAAAGCTGTGGAGGTCATTGTATCTGATAGTCAGAACAGTGTGACGGGGTCTACATTAACATCACTGAATCACCGCCTTTAGTGTTGAGTCACGTGGCACACAAGAGATCGCCGATTGGGACTCGTTCGTCACCGGGCCCAATGGCGGACGTCCGAAACTGGCAATTATGGACTTTAGTGTGTCACTTGTCAGCCGCCGGTCACTATCGTATGACCAGAGTTTGCCTTCTGAGTCATGACAATTTTATTTATTTTTTAAGGGGGTGGGACGCAAACGTATACAATGAGTGGGTAAATAGTACATACGTGCGTAATTTCCAATTTTTTTCCTTCTTGAAACAGTTAAAAAAGAGTCCCATATGAAAATGATATATATTTATCCATGATAATTTAAGCTGGTTGAGATGACTGAATGAGTCACACAGCAATATGCAGTCAAAATGACGGAGCCTCTGACACGCAAATCTTGTTAAGACGTTCGCACCAACTATGTGCGCGTTTTTTCAAACATTCCGTGTCCAAACGATGAGAAATGGGATAGGGAAGATGACCAACTTTTATCAAGCTCTGGTAGTTAGTATTCTTTAAATAATTTTGAAAAGTAATTTTCTGTTTACTTTTACTGTTCTCTATAAATAGATATTCTGAAGTGCATACGTTAATAAAGTTATGTTATAAAAAAAATCCATCAAAACTTAAGACTTTATTAAAATAATCCTTTTCAAACGTATTTACGAAAATACAACAAAAATGGTACCTTTTCATTAGTCTATGCTAGAATATGGATCTTCTGTATGGGACCAATCCAACAAAGATAATAAGAGCTGCAAGAGGGGGTGGGGTAAAAAAAGGTAAAAAACGCGTGACCTCATTGATCAACGGCCCCTAAGACAATCGTGTAACATTACATTAAATACTTTTACTTTTACAACCATTGGAAACCAAAACAATAACAGTACCTTAAAATCCTGAACCTAAAAATTGTACCAATAACTTTCTTGTACCCAACCAAGTAGTGTACCAATATCTGACTAAAACTAAATTTATTATTATTTTTATGAACATAAAAAAACAGAATGTACCCAATAAATAAAAGTACTCATTGAGGCATTGTAGAAAATACTGAACTACACCATACCGCCATGTTTGATGATAGATCGATTAGTCACTATAGGGTTGTTCATATTATGGCGGAAATCTATTAATAGAAATATTATCTCGAAATTTATCTTTTGTAAGGACAAATTTATATTTTAAAAAATAATAATGAAAGATACGAGTCAATACGTGAAAGTAGGTATATTGAGAATGATTGATCTTATCAGCTAATTTTTAATTCTTCGTTAATTTAAGACAGCTTAAAGGACTTGCAAAATAAAACAAACAATTTCGTAATTTTACTAAGCTAACAATTTTGAGAACATAGTGATTTGACTGTATTTATGCCTCAAAACTTTGTTCCGCTAAAATGTAATCTAAAAAAAGAACATTACGAAATGAGCTATGACGTTTTCCGGTTTTAGAAATGAAGAACCCTATTCGCGGACCGTCGACCAAGTCTTGAGTTGTTATGAGGCTTTCCGAGGCAGCGTCCAGCAGTGAGTAGTCCCAAGAAAAACAGAGTACTGTGTGGGCTAAAGAAGAGTACTGCGTGGGCTAAAGAAAAACAGAGTACTGCGTGGGCTAAAGAAGAGTACTGCGTGGGCTAAAGAAAAACAGAGTACTGCGTGGGCTAAAGAAAAACAGAGTACTGCGGGGGCTAAAGAAAAACAGAGTACTGCGGGGGCTAAAGAAAAAACAGAGTACTGCGTGGGCTAAAGAAGAGTACTGCGTGGGCTAAAGAAGAGTACTGCGTGGGCTAAAGAAGAGTACTGCGTGGGCTAAAGAAGAGTACTGTGTGGGCTAAAGAAAAACAGAGTACTGCGTGGGCTGAAGAAAAACAGAGTACTGCGTGGGCTAAAGAAAAACAGAGTACTGCGTGGGCTAAAGAAAAACAGAGTACTGCTTGGGCTAAAGAAAAACAGAGTACTGCTTGGGCTAAAGAAAAACAGAGTACTGCTTGGGCTAAAGAAAAACAGAGTACTGGGTGGGCTTAAGAAAAAACAAGAGTACTGCGTGGGCTAAAGAAAACAGAGTACTGCGTGGGCTAAAGAAAGAGTACTGCGTGGGCTAAAGAAGAGTACTGCGTGGACTAAAGAAGAGTACTGCGTGGGCTACAGATGAGAACCACTTTGTTATTGAGAAATTGTTTGAACTACACAAGAATACTTAAAACAGGATTAGGAAATTATGTGGTCACCTCAGACAGGAATTTATCTGTGATGAAACAGACTGCGTCATTGACAACAAGACATTGAAGAAAAGGGTGAACCAAAGCATTTAGTACCATGTTAAATGCTTAGAAATCCAAGAAGAGGCTTATATTCAAAACATGGAGTGGACCAATGAGAGCTGTACACAGCCACTGTGAAAATATAAACCTTCTACAAATGGGGCCTTTTTTATGCCCCCTTTTCGGTTATGTTTCATAAATGGATATGTCTCATAAATGGATATGTCTCATAAATGGATATGTCTCATAAATGGATATGTCTCATAAATGGATATGTCTCATAAATGGATATGTCTAACATTTTAGTTTTTTTTTGTTACTGCATTGCTTCATAATTATATTGAATAAAAATTTTCCCCAATAGAAATATGGGTTACCGGTGACTTAAAAGCATTAGTTTAGTTGTTTGAATGTAATAAAATGTATTTTTTTTAAAGGGGAAAAACATGTTGAAAACCTAGGGCTTATTCAAAGGCGTCACTAGGTTTGGTGTCATCCGGGGTAGCTCAAGGTGTCACCCCCTCACGATTTAACCCATAGAACTCGACAAAGTTTTCTAGAGCCAAATAACGAGAATATATAGAGGTTTACAGTCTGGTGTCATCCCCCTGATTGTGTCACCCGGGGCAACCCGCCCCCACCGCACCCCCCTTAGCGACGCCACTGGGCTTATTACCCCTCTTTACCCTAACCTTTTGTACCGAGTGACCTACAGTAGCTAGATGCCCGCACACAGGAACTCCCAGCGGATAACAAGGAGTCTTTAAAACCGAGCACGCTTTCCTCGATGCCCAAAGTCACCGTGACCTAACCCAGAACACACATCCACGTAAATAAACACATACACGCACGCACAAACAAATCTACTTCCTTCTCTTCCAGCCCCTTTTGACCCCCCCCCCCC
>MUZC01000233.1:196177-246228 GCA_002072015.1 Radix auricularia | reverse complement strand
AAAAATCTAACGGGCAAGGCTCACTTTCTTTTCACGTGAATCAAAACATGAAAACAATATCTTTCCACATGATTCCTTTGGTTCTTAGAAATAGCTCGCTAAACACCCATTTCATTTATAGTCTAAGCATGAAATTAGTTCAAGACGAATAGGATATTTTTAGCCAGATATTATTTGTGAATATTGTGGCTTGGGGAGAGTGGAAAATATGGTTTATTTGTTTTCAAGGCTCATGTTCCTTTAACGTGAATAAAAACATAAGAACAATGCTGCTTTTTAAGAAAATGGTGAGAAATTGATCTCCTTATAAATTTTATGTCAATCATTATATATTCCCGCACATTTTTTCTAATAGTAACAATTCACTTTATATCAATCTTTATTTCCGTTGTATACTATTCATCTAATAAACTCAAAACAGCTTGGCACAAAATGAGTTGTTGTCAGTGTGTTTTTTCGACATAACACGCACTTTCTTATGCTAGATCCTATTTATAAGTCGTAATACCCGTGATATTTCTTTACACTTGATATATTTACGTCTTAAAGAACAGTTTTTACCCGAAGCGTATGTCATTTAACCGCATCGTTCGAGAAATGTACCCAATTTTTTAAAATGGATGTTTCATCATTCGTTAGGTCTTAGAGTAAAATACATGTCTTAAGATTAATTTTTTCGTGGGAAAAGCTCTCCAAAACATTATTTCTAGGCTAAGCATGGCCTTAGTCAAATGAATAGGATTTGTATGCGCCAGATATTAATTATGTGAATATTGATGCTAAATTAAGGTATGTATGAGTTAATTTGTTTTAAAGTAACACCTTAAATCGCAAGGTTTGAGCTGAAAATGTACCTTGCTGGTTTACTTTAGTTGTGCAAAAAGTATTTTCTATTTGTTGGTTGGACACTTCGACCCCGGACGATTCCACCCCGGACGGTTCGACCCTGGCAGTTCGACCACAGGGCGTTTTGTCCCCAGGTCGTTTCGACTCTGGTCGGTTCGATCCCGGGCGATTCGATCCTGGACAGTTCCACCACGGGACTTTTCGACCCGAGGGCAATTCGACCCCGGACGTTTCGACCCTTTTGTTTCTAATCTGAGTAATTTTTTTTTTCCATTTATAATGTGTCACTTTATTACTATTATTATTTTAAATTAATTGTTGGTATATTATGAATTAGAAATTAAAAACAGAATTTCAACTAATATCCCAAACACACTTAAAGAGGACCTAAGTTAAATTGGGTTTTAAAGATGTATATATTAAAGTGGCTCAAAGATTTTCACTGTGATAACAAAAATAAATGATTTTTTAAAATAAAAAAATGTCGATAAGCTGAACAATGCACCTCGCAGGCGTTGGAACCATTACAAACGCGCGCACTTCAATTTACTTCTTGTGTTACTGAACAAAAAGTACCCTTCAAATAGTCTACAAAGTTGCTCCTCTATAAAAAAAATTACATTTACTCTATTTAACACCACTTTTATAACAGTTTTTAAACGCTTATATACGTACCATTTTATTATTTAAAATCCCTGAGCGCTTACTTTCAATACGAATTTCCTTAATGTCAGTTTATAATGAAATCGATCCAAAACACTTACTTGTATTAAGTAAGCACCTAAGTGAAATACATCTTCCTCCTAACAAATATTTGCAATTGTTTTTATGATAAATCACTTGTTAAATGTTTCAAAAGCGGTTCCGTGTTAATTTTTCTATTAAGAAATTTCATTTTCTGTAATTTTGACTTGTTATACGCCAGTATAATATTTGCCTCCATCCACTTATATACGTAGATGTATAACAGCTTATATTAAAATGTGAAATTGATATTTCGTCTGCAATTAAATAATTTCTTCACATTTATTTCTATAGTTATTTAACAGTGACTAAGAGAAATTAGTTCGACCCATCTTCGTGTGATTTTATTATTGTAAAATACAATTTCAATTTTTTAGAAATGTTCCATTTTCTTTAAAAAATAAATATGTGCCAATTAGCCTCAATCTTATCCAATTACATATTATAACTATGAATAATGCACTTTCAATAGCGACTATAAGTTCATTTCACAGTTTATTTTTCATTGTGGCAATTCATGCGAGTAATCGTCCAACTAATGCGCAAGGGCTAAATTCTTCTTAAATGAAACATAAAGTAAAACCATCTCTGAAAAGATGATTGGAGATTGATCTTCTCATTAACAGTTTTTTAAGTCACATTCAATGACTTCCCGGTATCTCTTATTCAAGCACCCATGCAGATCGCATCGGCAGAAACTTGTGTTCATAAAATTAACGGAATTTTTCATAATCCAGTGCATAACTTTAACTATACATAAAAGATTACGCGGTAACGTCTTTTCAATATTTAATTTCACTTTTAGCAATCTATGAAATAAATCGTTATTTCACAACTAATACAAACACACAGTCACACGCACACACAGACGCACATACACACACACACATGAACACACTCGCACACATGCTTATTCACACACTCGGATTATAATCAACATAAAAAGTAACATCAAATAAATTAATATAATAAAAGCTTCATGACGCCACTTAATTTTTTTTACGGCGCGCAAAACCACACCCTCTGTTAATCTCAAAACCAAAATCATTATGATTTTACGTCTATATTTTCAATTGAAGAAAAAGTAATCCAGAGTTGCGGGACATAGGGGCTTCACACACAGTGACTGACGGACGGAAATGCGCCTTAGCGCATTATATAATAGATATATAATATATATATGGTCTTAGCTACCAGTTTACACATTGCTCCAAGAAGCATCGCGCCTAAGCTCTTCCAAGAGCTGCGAGACGATATACTTTTCTCTGTAGGTCATAACTGTGTAAAATGGATTTTTATGGAGGGGAGGGGGCTAATAAGGTGTTAGCCAAGCCCATAAGACCTCATCATTTATGTGATCTATTTAGAGTTTAGAGCTTCTGACGCTGATTAAAATTTAGAATCAAACGGTGCAATAAATTTGTCGTTCCAGATTGGGATAATTAAATCGAAATACGATATCCTCACACACAAAACAAAAAAAAAACAAAACAAAACAAAAAATACCATAATTTTCACTGTAAAAAATGCAATTTTTCTGCTCCGAAAAGTGTGTGGGATGGGGAGGGGGTGTTTATGCTTGTTATATGACGAATAGAAAGTATTTGGTTCATAATCTTTTTTTCCAACTTGATTTTGCTAATTTAAAATTGGGTGCGTCTTATATTCCGGAGCGGTAATTTTCCCACAAGCACGTTTTCTTGGTATTATTTTTCTTACGCCTAAGATTTGTCACATCAATGTTATTATTTTTCACATCAATGTTTTTTTATTTGTCACATCAATGTTTTTATTTGTCACATCAATGTTTTTATTTGTCACATCAATGTTTTTATTTGTCACATCAATGTTTTTGTTTGTCACATCAATGTTTTTTTATTTGTCACATCAATGTTTTTATTTGTCACATCAATGTTTTTATTTGTCACATCAATGTTTTTGTTTGTCACATCAATGTTTTTGTTTGTCACATCAATGTTTTTATTGGTCACATCAATGGTTTTATTCGTCACATCAATGGTTTTATTTGTCACATCAATGTTTTTATTTGTCACATCAATGCTCTTATTTGTCACATCAATGGTTTTATTTGTCACATCAATGTTTTTATTTGTCACATCAATGTTTTTATTTGTCACATCAATGTTTTTATTTGTCACATCAATGTTTTTATTTGTCACATCAATGGTTTTATTTGTCACATCTATGATTTTATTTGTCACATCAATGTTTTTATTCGTCACATCAATGGTTTTATTTGTCACATCAATGGTTTTATTTGTCACATCAATGGTTTTATTTGTCACATCAATGTTTTTATTCGTCACATCAATGTTTTTATTTGTCACATCAATGTTTTTATTTGTCACATCAATGGTTTTATTTGTCACATCAATGTTTTTATTTGTCACATCAACGTTTTTATTTGTCACATCAACGTTTTTATTTGTCACATCAATGTTTTTATTTGTCACATCAATGTTTTTATTTGTCACATCAATGTTTTTATTTGTCACATCAATGTTTTTATTTGTCACCCTGCTTTTATTAATGTTTATATATTACGAATTGATTTCGTAGGTGTCATACTTAAAACTGTATTCTGCTATAAGGGTCAGATTTAGTTCCTGTGTTATTATGGAATATGCTAATGCTTGAAGTAGTCGGCATATTTTTACGCTAAAATCTTATATGTTACAGAGAAATACTAAAGGTATCTTGTGTTTGCTAGCTATTTTTTAAAATTGTTTTTAATAAAAAGAGTATATTTTAAATATGCTTAAAATAAATTTTATTTAATATAATAAGCTATGTAATAAACAACTTCCACTGATTTACTTTGGATACATTTTATTACAACTTTTCTTATCTTTGCAAGGGACACAACCGAGTTAAAACATAATTTTTCAGTTATCTTCTTCTGGTATGCACTTCAGGATTATGATTTGTTCAAATCCATTCCAAGATCCCCACCACCCATCCTCCAATCACAAAATAAAATATCACATCATGAGTTTTATACTACGTAATTATTTTGGATTATGTCAACATATTAAGTATATACATTATAACTGATTGGAATAGCCTCCCTTAGAGGTTGGGGAAAGATGTCACATCTTCAATTGTGTTCATCTACGGCTCGATGAGAGAAGATTTTAGGGGCAGTGGCAAGAATAACTTTAAAGGGAACTTATTATTTTTTCTCCATTTTTTATGGTCAGACACGCGGTTATTGTGCACGTGACCTAAAGCGACAAGAAATCTAAAAAGTATAAAAGCCGATGAGTAGCACTGGAGCCGCAACGAAGTGATGGATACGATTGTTGGAGATGTGGGAATAGGTTGACCGCGTCGGATCATATCATCCTTAGTGACACATCTGAAATGAGTTGAATGAAATGTAAACAGAAAGATGAATCACAGGAGAAAACGATGAATTATGTAGTTCAATTAATGTTATGCTTTTCCATAAAGAGAAAAGGAAAATAAATTATTAATTATTTATTTATATACGAGTGTGTTCTTATCTTAATTACACCTTTGATAATATTAAATATTTTTTTCAATTAGAAATTATTTTTTTATTTGATTTCAAAGAAAGATATTTGATAAGACTTACCTTAAACAAAATTAAAATGCATGTCGAAAAGAGTAGAAAATATTCTCAGTGTCGTTCTAAAAATGCGCGTTTCTTTTCATTTTGTTGGATTTATCTTTTCAAACAGTGTGAATCGGTGCAAGATTTTTCTATCAACACATTTTTACATTTTAAACTTCTATTATAGAATTTTAATAGTTTTTTTTTCCTTTGTCCAATTTTCAGATTATTTTACTATTGCAGATTTATTTTATAACAGAGGAACGAACTTTTTTTAAAAGGAAAAAAATCAAAATCAAAATATTTTATAAATTAAATAACCTTTCTATTGTTTTTAAACATTAAAAAACTACTATTCAATGATGAAAATAGCAATAAATTTTATAAAAATGTTTTTAAAAAATTATAAACCGAATTTTATTTTAGACTAAGCGTGTCATGGCCGCCGCGTCGCGAAACTCCACAAGCGCTACGTTCTCAGACGCATGGCTGGTCCTCATTGACGCGGCGTCATCTCGCACGTGGGCTCAGCTGAACAGCTCAACATGCCAGACGAAGATGGCAAGAGACACTCTTGTTGTACCGATTCAAGTCAACCTGGCCCAGCAGTAGGCGGTCAGACTTCTGATCCGGTCCCTCGAGTGAGTAACAGACAGAGTCTGGGAATGAGACTCCACAACACGTAGATGTAGAAGAGTGATGATATGTACGAGACATACATTACGTGTCAGATCCCTATCTGATCCCTGTATGTCAGATAAGGACACAATTTAAAATAATATGTATTAGGCCAGAAGTCTAAATGTTGATATACTACTTTAAAAAGATCTGAAGAAGTCTTCGTCCAATTTTTTCGGGGTATTTCCCACGAGGGAGAAAATCTCCTAGAATATGCCTATGAAATGAAAAACTTGTATCCCAGTGGGCAGCTCTCTGCACATTTTACAACAAATATATAAATTTTGTGTATAAAAAGAAAGATGGGGCCAGTGTTTACATCCTGGGTTACTCTGAGTAGGGACAAAAATATGAGGGTGGCAGTACCGGGCGCAAAGATTCTTTGGGGCGCAAAATTGATTTAAATTGAAAATTAATTAAAATAAGTCGACGCCCGATATGATTATCTGTAGCAAAGCTATAAGTTAGAGCGAATAATGCTCTAACTGCCAAGGTAGAAGGGGAACCCCACGCTACGCCACTGTATCAAATACCAAGTACTGAAATAGACACTCTTTTATTACACAGCCTTGAAAGCCGAGCCGAGAGTTAGTTGTTTTTTTAAAAACAAATCAATTTACAAATAAGTTTAACTATATTCCCAGAGAAAAGCCAAACTCAACTCTCAAGATTTAAATGACACAAGAAATCTTTGTAAAACATCATGCAATAAATCGCAGCATCTGCAATTCCACTAAGTGCGGTGTTATCCAATCGTCTGGCAGTTAGGTTCTCGTGCCGATAGAGACGGTTGAGCGTGCCAACTGAGACTCGCGTGTCAGAGGCTCACGACCACTGACCTGGGTAGACTATAAAGGAGGAGCTGAAATCAAAACAATTGCGAATACGCAATGTTATAAAAATTGTATTTGTAACAGGGTTGCCAACCATCCGTAAATTTACAGACAATCCGTAAAGATTTGTCGTAAAATTGCCTTCCGTAAAATTCCGTAAAAAAGTTATGACGACCTTTAAAAAAATGACAAAACGGAGAATCTCAACGTTTAAAAAAAAGAGGAAATCATGTTTTTAATACCTGTTTTCTTGAGTCACATTTCAATTTTTAAATTGTTTTAGTGGCATTCCGCGCTCTATTAAAACTGTACGAGCTTTCTGCACAGCTTGGCTGACGCGGCGAAACGCATCGCGGTAAGATGGACTTGTTTAGACAGATCGTTAGTCGAAAACAAAGAGTACAGATTTCCGCTATTTTCGAAGTTTGCACAATGTTGGCAATTCCACAAGGAACAGCAGTAGCAGAACCGTTTTTTCTGCTCTTAGTTTATTGATACTTGAGTATCAAGTTGTCTACCCAATGTTGGAAAGTTTACTGACTGTGAGAACTGGACCGGAAAAATTACTCCAACAATGATCAACAGTGTAAATGCTTTTATCTATGTATGATCATAAGTAGGAGGAGTTAAACACTGTCACTAAAGATGAATGTCATACAATAAACTTCCGTAATAAAATATGAGCATGGTAATAGAGACATGCTGATATGGATACTTCACATTTTTTCGCTACAATGCTGGGTTTATGCTTCATATTCATTTGTTTTAAGGTGAATATTTTATGTAAAATGTGTCTGTAAAAAATTGTTTTTGTCCTTAAATTTTGTTGAGATTTCGTATATTTGTCAGAAAATGTTATTTTATAGAGTTGGCAACCCTGATTTGCAAGGACACATAAAGCCGTTAAGAAATATAATAATGACGTCCAAAAAAAAAACAGACAGCATGCAGGAGAGCTTTTTGCCTACCAACGAAATCATAATTACCAAAACTTTCTAATTTCTATACTCCTTGCCAACTATTACATTCATTCCTTATATTTAAAAAAAATTGTGCCTTAAAAACTATCTAAAAAATAAAAGTATATTTTAATAAGTTCATGAAAAGCTTATGACGTTTAAAAATTGTTTTAAAAAAAACTTGTTCTAAAAATTTTTTTTAAAAATATGAATCAGCAACGTAATTTTTTTAAAAATATGTAACAATAATTTTTTTTAAATTACGCATTTTGTCTTTCTCCACACTATCTCTGCTCGCCAATTGCAAGATTTCAACGTGCTCACACTTAGGTTGTGGGGTAACTCTGAAGGAATTAGAGTCACCTCCTCCTTGAAATTCTTCGTTTGCAGAGTAGTGTCAAGCCAGAGGCGTGTACCGTGGTGATGCCCTTGGACGCCAGCGAGCACAGCGAATACTGCCTGCAGTTCTACCTGCGATACATTCACAAGCCAGAGAACAAGGTAAAAACATTCACACGCCAGAGACCAAGGTAAAAACATACACAAGCCAGTGAACAGGGTAAAAACATACACATGCCAGTGAACAGGGTAAAAACATACACATGCCAATGAACAGGGTAAAAACATACACATGCCAGAGAACAGGGTAAAAACATTCACACGCCAGAGACCAAGGTAAAAACATACACAAGCCAGTGAACAGGGTAAAAACATACACAAGCCAGAGAACAAGGTAAAAACATTCACACGCCAGAGACCAAGGTAAATACATACACAAGCCAATGAACAGGGTAAAAACATACACATGCCAGTGAACAGGGTAAAAACATACACATGCCAGTGAATAGGGTAAAAACATACACAAGCCAGAGAACAAGGTAAAAACATTCACACGACAGAGACCAAGGTAAAAACATACACAAGCCAGTGAACAGGGTAAAAACATACACATGCCAGTGAACAGGGTAAAAACATACACATGCCAATGAACAGGGTAAAAACATACACACGCCAGAGACCAAGGTAAAAACATACACATGCCAGTGAACAGGGTAAAAACATACACACGCCAGAGACCAAGGTAAAAACATACACACGCCAGAGACCAAGGTAAAAACATACACATGCCAGTGAACAGGGTAAAAACATACACATGCCAGTGAACAGGGTAAAAACATACACACGCCAGAAAACAAGGTAAAAACATACACATGCCAGTGAACAGGGTAAAAACATACACACGCCAGAAAACAAGGTAAAAACATACACAAACCAGAGACCAAGGTAAAAACATACACAAACCAGAGGCCAAGGTAAAAACATACTCAAACCAGAGACCAAGGTAAAAAAACATACACAAACCAGAGACCAAGGTAAAAACATACACAAACCAGAGACCAAGGTAAAAACATACACATGCCAGAGAACAGGGTAAAAACATGCACACGCCAGAGAACAAGGTAAAAACATACACATGCCAGAGAACAGGGTAAAAACATACACATGCCAGAGAACAAGGTAAAAACATACACATGCCAGAGAACAGGGTAAAAACATACACATGCCGGAGACCAAGGTAAAAACATACACATGCCAGAGAACAGGGTAAAACATACACATGCCTGAGACCAAGGTAAAAACATACACATGCCAGAGACCAAGGTAAAAACATACACATGCCAGAGAACAAGGTAAAACATACACATGCCTGAGACCAAGGTAAAAACATACACATGCCAGAGACCAAGGTAAAAACATACACATGCCAGAGAACAAGGTACTGCCGTATGTCCGGTCCAGTGAATGCTGGACAATTTTAAAATAACAACCCCCAACAAATTCATATATCGTATATGGCGGACACATTAAAGGGGTGACATTGATAATCATCGTGAAATGGATTGTTATCTTGACATGGATAAGTTGACATGGTTTCATGGGTTGGCATTTCGCCATGGTGACATGGACTGGTGTTTTTAAATAGACGTGTTTATTTACCTTGTGACATGCATTGTAATTTTAATCTGAACACCAGAACATAGCGAAACGAAGGAAACCATAACGATATTGCGATCTTTTCATCTTCTGTTGAAGAGATTATATTTAACTTCGTAGAGAAAAAAAATGGTCAACATAATTTACAGTTGTGAACAATTTTCCCTTCAAGCTGTGCGGTCGCGCAGATATCTAACCGACGCCGCGCAGCAGCTTAGAATGACCGCGCAGCAAATTTTCCTCAAATATTGCACAAAAATGGCCGATGCACAACTTTGAACACGAGTTGATTTTTTTTTCACCTTTCACTCGGACCAACGATCCCTAGAGGGAACATTGGTTGTGACGTCACATCGTTATATTTTCTACCAATTCCGTCAAGGTTTACGTCTGCTATGTGGCGGAAGATTTTCTCAGACTTCGGAAGAATTCGGAGTCCAGGAAGTCGCTCGAAGTCGCGGACAGTCGGGCAGACTTGCCAAGGTCAGCCTCGCCCAACCAGAAACGTTCCTGCTGTCGTTGTCTCTGCAACTGCTTCCAGAGTGTGGAGGTGGGCCCCAGTCCTGGCGTCTTGTCGGAGCTGGAGCAGGCGGACAAGGCCAACTGTCACAAGCTTAAAATCAAGGTAAGCCGCCACCCACCCCTCCCCCACCCACTACGGCATACGTTATTTGATACATTCAGGATACACAACTGCTACCATTTGGAAGTGTTGGTATCTGATGGTACTTGTAACTATGGTATACTTTACTACTACCATTTGGAAGTGATGGTATCTGATGGTACTAGTAACTATGGTATACTTTACTACTACCATTTGGAAGTGATGGTATCTGATGGTACTAGTAACTATGGTATACATTACTACTACCATTTGGAAGTGATGGTATCTGATGGTACGTGTAACTGTGGTATACATTACTACTACCATTTGGAAGTGATGGTATCTGATGGTACGCGTAACTATGGTATACATTACTACTACCATTTTGAAATCTTAGTATCTCTTTGTACACGTGAGTAGGGCCGGTCTTGGCAATTGCGGGGCCCTATGCCGCTTAGTTTCCGAGACGGATTGCGCGGGGCCCAGTTTGGGTCGGGATTAGGGATAAAAAAAATTAATTAATAAGAATAATATGTGAGCATTAATATAGGCGGGGCCTATGAAAGCGTGGAGCCCAATGCGACCGGTCTTGTGTGTAAGTACGTTATAATTAATACACTACTGACACCATCAAACAGTCAAGATAACAAATGATAAGAACTTGACGAGAGTGTACAGAACAATACCAAAGACAGACACCCCACTGCTCAGTGCAATTGGAATGCAGATTTTAGACCTAGACGCATTTTGTTGTCGTCCTGTAATGTATTTCTCTCGATCTGCTCGTGACAGTTCAAATGAGCCTCATGACAGATAACTACAATCGACCCGAAATGTTGTCTCCTGTCAAAATGTACCAGCTGGGAGCCACACCCGCCCTTCCCCTTTCCCCATAAACAGTCATCTGAATTATCGATATTTAAATCATTTTATCACTAATGGGACTTACGGTTCTTGTTGCATGATGTGATAATTTGGATGTAGTGAGGCAGTAGTTTTTTAGCACTGGTTAACCCATGGACTTTTTAATAACCTGTATAGATCTCTTCATATACATTTTTTCAAAACAGAATTTCACTTTGTTGTCTGTTTTATTTATAAGGAACAACATTAGCTTAATTTTAGAAAACATCGTTGAGTGAGTAAACAAAATATTTGTTAAAGACGTTTTTGGGGCACCAAAAGTCATGAACAATGTTTCCTTAAAGCTGCGCGGCTGCGCTTCCCGTGCGATATATGACCGACGCCACTTTGCAGAGTGTAACATTTTGCTAATCAAATACATGGAGTGTAACTTTTCACACAAGTTGTTTGTTTGTTGTTGTTGTTTTTCATAAGTCCGATGAACCTTAGAGGGAACATTGGTCACTAATAGATTCAAAGAAGTTGAAGCAAGGCGAAATGTTTGATGTAAAGAAACAATAATCTTGAAATGAACACAATCAATCAATCATCGGCATCCTTCCGTCTCGAGAGACGATGGTACATCACCGTTGGGTTGGGTTGCATTTCCTCGAGTGGCTGTGCAGTCCTATCCTTGGGTGGCAGTCTTTACCACAGATTTTACACACGAGTTCTATGCTTCCATATCTTTTGGCCTTTCTCCTAGCTCTTCTGTCTGCAGCCTCCTTTATTCTTCGCTCCTCGGCTAATATGACACCCTCTTTGACAAATTTGCGCCTCGCAGATCGGTCTTCTACCTTACTCAAATTTAACACATACAAAATTAATTTTGATGCCGACGTCTTAAAGGACTGACTCATTCGAGTTAAGGACTTTAGAGCGGGATTTTAATAAAACAGTGCCATGCCTTTAAATCTCTATCTTCTTCTTGGTGATCCATCAAATTTAATAGAATAAAATGTTCTGCGACGTAAAGGTTGAAACAAACTGCACGACACTTAAGCTCAAAATCAATTAAGTTCTAACAATATGAAGCAATAATCCTCTATGTAGAATAGCGTGTCGGTGATTAACAAGATAAGAAAAGAATCTACATAACTTTCAGTTAAGTTCCATTTGATTAAAATTTTAAAACAGAAAAGTTTACGTTTTTAATATTTAAAATTTGCATTTTATTTTCGCAGGCACAAAATCACTTAAGCATTGTGATCTGTTTCAGGTCAAAGATTTTTTCCATAGTAACAATGTAAAATATGAATTCCGTCGTCTGACCGGAAATGACCCTGGCAACGTCATCACTGACTTCCGGTAAAGTTAATGATTTTTGTATCCAGCATTTGTGTGTGTGTGTGTGTGTGTGTGTGTGTGTGTGTGTGTGTGTGTGGCTGTGTGTGTGGGGGAGTAGCTGAAGGGGTCCACAGCTCTAGTAACAAACCTACTCATATTTTTTCTATACTGCATTAGCTTAACGTGATGTTGTTTTTTCGATATGCTCTTGTTGCCGTAAATATTCGCGTCTTGGTCACAATTTACCACTTCATGTTCAACTCACCATTCCCTATCCAATTTACCACTCCATGTTCAATTTACCATCCACTGTTCAACTCACAATTCCCTATCCAATTTACCACTCCATGTTAAAACTCACCATTCCCTACCCAATTTACCATCACCTGTTCAACTCACCATTCCTTATCCAATTTAATATCCCCTATCCAATTCACCATTCCCTATCCAATTTACCATCCCCTGTTCAACTCAAAATTACTTATCCAATTCACCATTCCCTATCCAATTCCCCATTCCCTGTTCAACTCACCATTCCCTATCCAATTCACCATTTCCTGTTCAACTCGGCATGCTTCAGACACTGACAAAGTCTGACACCAGGCGTATATTCATTCTCAGGAAGGAAGTTAACGCCTCTCTCATTGTCATGGGGTCAAGAGGTCACAGCAAACTGAAATCCAGCATTTTCGGCAGTGTCAGCAACAAGGTCCTGAGGAACTCAATCGTCCCGGTGCTGATTGTGAAGAAACCAAACGCGGGGAGCCACACAAACGTCACCAATGGTCGGAAAGAGACTATCATTACTTGAACGCCTCAAAGTGGCGGAGGGGAGGTGGAGAAAGATGTAAACATAATGGCTTTTAAATAAATAACATCTAATTTAAAATATTTTTTTTTTAAATTTATATAGATTTGGATGGAATGTCCCGCTTCATCTATACGCTACTTTAGAAATAAATACGTAATAACAATGTTAAGGTTAAATGGTAACTCAAAGCCATCCACCAAATCTTAATAAATGCGATTAATGGCACCAAATTCATGGAGTTCCCCCAGAAGCCATTTGATGCTTTCAAGATTTTAAATGTCCGTCAGGTCGTCTGCAAGTTCCACGAAGAGGAGCGAAGCTTACACGAATTATTTAGATGTATACAAGTCTTCAACTTCAAGGTGCTGAAAGTACTTGAATGTGAACAGTTTAAGACATAAATAAAATGTTTCCCTGTAACGTGAGGCGGGTGTTACGCTTAATGGGGAAGTTGTTTGTTGATAATGTTGAACAGAATAAGAAATAGAGAATTTCTGAGTTATCACCACAATGACGCAGTATTTTATATTGATGAAAAGGGAGTGCAACTTAGAGAAGGGGTTAGAGGAAGTGGTAGATAGAGGAGAGATAATGATAGATTTGAAATGGACTAGCTGAATAATATACACAAAGAAGAGAAGGCAACGAAAAGTTTGCACTTGAAAAAATATAATACAAATATAATAAAATGGTAAACAGGGATGGGAGACGGATTTGATGTTTGAGCAGATTACCATTGGTTCGATTGTGTTTTATAGACGGTGGAGTAGGACGGTGGTGCGGCCCACCTCCTTTATGCAGGGTCGTAAACGGCCAAGTCTTTTGTTTTCTGAGAGAAGGTTTGGTACAATTTTTGGCCCACTACCTGTTGACACTAATGATTGCACGCTAGTTTTTGAGTGGGATTGAGTGAGAAAGTGAAGGAGAGAGAGAGAGAGAGAGAGAGAGAGAGAGAGAGAGAGAGAGAGAGAGNTATATAATATATATATATATACACCAAATCCTGACCATGATGATTTGCTACCACAAACTTGCTGACCATTGTACGAGCAATAAAACAATAAAAATGTGCAATCTGACAACTAAAAAATGGTTTTCTCATTTTTACGAATGGCAAATGTTTGTTGTCAATTGGTTGTCAAATCTTTCGTCGCTGTCAGTAGCCACACAATGGTTTCGTCGCTGTCAGTAGCCACACATTCGTTACGTCGCTGTCAGTAGCCACACATTCGTTACGTCGCTATCAGTAGCCACACAATCGTTACGTCGCTGTCAGTAGCCACACAATTGCTTCGTCGCTGTCAGTAGCCACACAATTGCTTCGTCGCTGTCAGTAGCCACACAATTGCTTCGTCGCTGTCAGTAGCCACACAATGGTTACATCGCTGTCAGTATCCACACAATGACTTCGTCGCTGTCAGTAGCCACACAATTGCTTCGTCGCTGTCAGTAGCCACACAATGACTTCGTCGCTGTCAGTAGCCACACAATGGTTACGTCGCTGTCAGTAGCCACACAATGACTTGGTCACTGTCAGTAGCCACACAATGACTTGGTCGCTGTCAGTAGCCACACAATGGTTTAAACCAGGGATCAGCAAACTACGGCCAGGGCCGGCCTAAGGTAATTGGAGGCCCAGCAGCGGCGTAGCGTTGGTATGAAGCGCCCAGGGCAGGACTAAGGTTTGTCGACCCCCCCCCCCGCCTAAAAGTATTTTGATGCTATAAGGAAAAGATAATATTTTTTGCAATGAAGACATTATACATTTTTAAAAAAGAAATCAATAGATAAGCTTTCATCTTCATATAAATTTGAAGTTTTCTTCTTTTTCCTTGTGACATAACCTTTGATCTATCAATGTTGTCAGCCATCGGATGCTCAATACTCTAGAGGAGTCACTTTTGGTGTATTCTCTCACAGCTTACATTATCTATGACAATTAAATTATTTAATATAAGGCAGGGCATTTTCTATCGCAATCAGCCTAATAAACTTTAATGAATCATATAGTCCTTGCTTGATACTGTCGTGTGAAATACTCTTGAGTTTGATACGCTTATTTGAAAGAAAAATTTCAGTTCAATAGATTAGCTGGTTTACGAAAATCATATCTGTTTTCTTAATCTGTAATTGTCAAAAACTCACATGAATTTCTAAATTAATCTCATCTCATCTTATTAAGTATAAAATTTTCTTCTCAACTGCTTTTTTTTTTTTTTAACATAACATTGTTACTTGTTCGCTTTAATGGATTAACATTTGCTATATCGTTCTTAGCCTAGTAGGTTCATTTAAATTGCCGAGATCTCCACAAAACATTTTAGCAAAAAGTTAAATCATCCCCTACAGATTTCATTAGATTTTCTGTGAGGGGGCCTCTGCAAAACATTTTTAGCACTATACATTTATAAATAATTTCGGGCGTCTTTGAATTTTTGAATTACATGTTTCCAGAAGTCTTAAAAAATAATTAGAAAAGAAAAAGATTTTCATTGTTTCTAGCATAATTTCTGCGCCTGTTCCTGTAATGAGCTTTACTTCTGCATCTGTTGTTTGTTGTTGTTTTTTTCTTTCAAAAATTGTTTTCAAATTAGCCTCAAAATAACTCAATGGTATATTCACTATTTTGTATCCTGTAACCTGTTTAATGCCTTCCCTGTAGAGGATATTTTATCTTTCCGAAAATATATGGACATAAACAAGAATGCGAAACAATGTTCTGGTGAACCAAAAATTGTCAGAGACTTCGTTTTTGTTGGAGCAGCATGTAAAAAACTAGGGCTGCGGAAATTATTGATTCATTTCTCAATCAATCGGTAAAAATAGTGATTAAATGCCAGGTATAGGTTTCAAACAATGGTTGCGATTTGTTAATAAATAATTAATTATTAATAATGAACAATAGTTTTCTTTATTTACCTACAAACTTCTCCATTGAAAAAAAAAAGATTCTTAAAATTGTAAACTTTATAATAAAGCTTTTTTTAAAAGGAAAATGATATAAAAAATTAAACATTGTTCTTTACTTAATTAACAATAACAAATTTTAAATTCATTGACATTATGTTGAACTACTTATATTTAAATTTGAAAAATGTGAATTGCCTGTTTTTATTACTTCCCTTGAAATTTTAAGTTTGATTACGTCATACATCTTATTTTAAGCTTTAATCAAAATTATCGATTAATTATTCGGTAATTTTTCAAAAGTTAACGACTAAATTTAAATTAATCGATAACAGCCCTAAAAAACCCAATTTTAATAAACTGTTGAGCAAAGTAATACTTTGCCATTAAGAAGTATAAACACATTTTGGGTCTCTGCTTTCCTGTATTTTACATCATCACCTTGAAAATTATTTAAAACTATTTCAGAAATTTCGTAGGCAAAGTCATTTTTTGAATCAATGAAATCTTTGAAATATTCTATAACGTCTTATCAATCTTAACATTTTGAACAACTAAACTTGTTTGATCCTTATGTGAAATATCTGGAGAGGTATCGAAAACAATGGAATAATGTTTTCTCTAAAAATGATTTTGGCTAGTCTCCAAGAACTGCAAAAAAAAAAAAAAAAACGTCTACATTTTAAGTGGCACATCTTTGTTATTCCTTTAGACACTATGTTCTCAGAGCACAGAATATTACTTTTGAAGAAGATGCATCAGTTGCCGAAAATTGCACATAATATTAGCACCAATATTTTCCTTTATGTTACCGCGAAAAGCCACATCCTATTTTGCCATGATTTAATAATTTCAAAATTCTAACACGAACTTCTTGCTACTTTGTTGTGCTCTCCTTTATAACAATGTCAATATGTTATATTTATTATGCATATCCTTTTTAAGTCCGTTTTCTGATTCCTTCCATTTGCAAAACAATTATTGGTAATTTTGGGCACTTGATTCATTGGATGCTACTTTTGTATTTATTTTATGTCAGTTAGTATTTCCATGAGGGGACGTCCATAAAGTACGTCACGCTCCAGAGGGGGGAGGAGGTGTAAGAAAGTGTTAAATTTTAATTATTTTGTTAATAAAAAATATATTTTTGTACGAAAGTACGTCACGCTATTTTTTGACCATTTTAAACTCCCCCCTCCTCCCTATCACAAATCTTGGAACCCCCTCCCTCCCCCCTAAAGTAAATCAGACTTTCGTACAAAAATATTTTGTTATTAACAAAATAATTAAAATTTAACATAAAACACCGTGACGTTACGCATGGCCGGACACCCCCTCCCCCTGTCACACTTTCTTACACCCCCTCCCCCGTTCTGGAGCGTGACGTACTTTATGGACGGCCCCTCAATGGTTCTTCTATCCTCTAACTGTAGTGTCTTAAGGTTTAATGATTTAACTAATGGTGTTATGGTACATTATCAAGATTTTTTTTAATGAGATCAGTAATAATTAATAGTTTCGTAAATAAAATAATTGTGAGAAACGTGTATTATTGTTTTATTTCTAAAACGGGTTGTCCCATTTTGTATTTCGGTTCTTTTATTTGATTAGGTTGGTGTTCTCTGTCCACTAAAATCTTCTTCTAAAGAAGTTAAGATAATTATATCCGGGCCATTAGCGGAAATGCTCTTGTGAGGTTAAGAGTTCAGTTATTTTTATCGGCTCACTGTCGAGAATCACGGCCCCTGTCATGAATACTATGAATTTAAAGTGACCAATTCAGATAATATAATATTGTGAGTTTTATATCTAAAAAATCATCAATAATAAATAGTTATGAAGACTAAATGGTAATAATTTGATTATGGCAATGAAAGAACTTAGTTTGAATAAAGCCAAGCAAACGACCATATTGAGACAACTTGGTCGTGTTTTTTTGTCTTGACACTGCTGGCTAAGTACTAAGACTGTACTTGTTACAACATTGTTACTAATGATACTAAGCATGCTGTCTAGTCTAAGACTACTAATGCTTGTTTTATTTACCAAGTACATAGTATTTTATCCTATGACAGTGAGAATAAATCTCATCTTTATTATTGTTCACACTACAAACCTAATGACTATGACTAAATTGACTAAATTTAATGCATCATAATAAGTAATAATTCGTAACATCAGAGTGGTTATCCCCAGAATTCTGTGACTGAACTTTCTTTATAAATTTAAAAAGAACAACTTGATCAGGTCTCCCTGGTCCTAAGGTAGTGTAAAAGACTGCTGGGGTGGTGGTACAGGGTTCAATATTTAGAAAGGGAATCTTTTTTTAATTTTAAAATTTAAAGATTATTTTTTTAACTGTATCATATTGCTAACACTAGTAACTTCTACTAATAATAGTACCAATAGCCTATCCTATTGGCCTATATTGTCCAATATGCATAGACTGTAAAACCTATATTACTACAGGGAATTGGAGGCTCTAAATAATAATATGTAAATTGAAAATTAAAAATTCATATGGATAGATTATTGTGCGAGGCCCCCACTAATGATGAGACTAATCAGAGGCCCTAGGCGGCTGCCTAGCTTGCCTATGCCTAAAGCCGGCCCTGATTACTATCACTACTGCTAATAATAGTACTAATAGCCTGTCCTATAATTAATATATATGTATATATATATATATATATAATGGCCTATATCCAATACGCAATGGGCTGTACCACTGAGCTATACATAATAATAAATTGATAATTTATGCTTTAAAAATAAATGTTCAAAAGATGTATCTTAAGTGCAGTCTTAAAGGACTTGTTTGTTTTAATACTACGGATGTGCAATGGTATAGAATTCCATTATTTGGCTGCACAAAAAAGAGAACGACCTTTCGCCAAATGTTTTAGTGTGTGTCTTAGGAACAGAAAGAATGCATGTGTCTGCAGAAGAGTGTAGCTGACGAGTGGGTGAGTAGATCAACAAAAGTTCAGTAAGTTAGGAAGGGCATGAGTCGGAAAAGAAGTTGTGACAGAATGGCCAGGTTGTAATCAATTTGGGCTTGTATAGGTAGCCAATGAAGTGATTAACTCTTAAAGTGCCATAAGGTTTTTGGAAAACTTCCGTCTCAGTCCCGTAAGGATTTCCCGTATTACGATCAACCGGTTATGAAATTAAAAAATTTGCGTAAAATCCATTTATAATATTATTGTCATACTGACTTCATTTTTAAGGCTAAGAATGGCTATTTTACGCATCCAAAAGACCGTACTGAGTTTGAAACAATATTTACCTGTAGTTTAGTACTATTATTTTAGTAATAAAGTATAACAAAAACGTATCTTCGAAAAAAAACCCGTTAAAACTACAGAAAAACATCTCGAATCGAGCGATAACACTAGTGCCGGCATCGGCCGCCATTGCCGGAAGTCAAATACACCGTTTTTCAAGCATTGAAGAGTTTTTACTTGCCGAGATCTCATTTCTAACGAGATTTGTATCTAGGGACGCATTACGACGCTTTAGGGATAGCGGGAAGAGACGCATTACGACGCTTTGCGACTTTAAGAGTTAAAGTAGCGGAGTAACATGGTCATGTTTTTTTGCCTATGAACAAGTGTGGCAGCTGAATTTTGAACTTTCTGTAGTTTTTCAATACATTTTTTAGGCACACCTGACAGAAGAGAATTGCAATTAATAATATGATCTAGAACAAGAGCACAGACTAGAGTTTTTGTAGTAGTAGTTGTTAAGTAATGGTAAGTAAGTTGTTGAGCTTATCTGACTGATGGGGGTGTAGGCAGAGCGACAAATGTGACTGATGAAGTTGTTGGTAGACATGTCAGAAATAATGGAGCCAAGATTCCTAGTCGATGTTGTTAACAATATATCTGAACTGGCTACCTAAATGGAATTTGGAAGAGACAAAGTACTGCGTGATTTATTGTTGCAAAATAGAAGTGCTTCAGTCTTGTCATCATTCAGCTTGAGTTTGCTGAACAAGTCATACAAGACTTAACCTCACCAATGCACTCTTGCGTCAGTTGGACAGTGGAGTGAATAATAGAGGGATCAGTGTGAGTGAATAGCTGAATATCATCAGCAAATGATTGGCTTTTCACTGAATGCTGCTCAAGCAGTAGAAGTAGTGGCCTCGTATAAAGTACAAAACGTACTGGACTCAAAAAAGGCACACCATAAACCAAGTCAGCTTTGTGAGAGATACATCCATATACTGATACCCTATGTGATCTGTTAGATTAGGTAAGTATGATTGAAACTGAGTCAGAAATTCCAAAATAATTTTGATGGGTTTTTAGCAATGGTTGATGGTGTCAAAGGCTGCACTAAGACCTAATAGGACCAATATAGAGATTTTCCCACTGTCCAGTGCGAGTAGGAGGTAATTTGTTACCTTCAACAGGGTGGTCTCTGTGCTGTGAGAAGGTTTGTAGGCGGACTGATTGGGACTTAGAAGAGTGTGATCGTTAAGATAAGCAAAAAGTTGTTTTAAGACAATTATTTCAATGATCTTCGATAAAAATGAAATAATAGGCACATGTGTAAATATAAACTTATAATCAATTTGAAAAAAACAATAAGGCTGGCAATGTTTTCTTATTCAGGTCAGATATAATCAAGTGAATTAACTTGTTAAACATGATATAATGATAAATAATGTTCAAAATTAACGCCGAGAATCATTCACAGAATTCTGGGGATAATGTTCAACATTATTCGTAGAATTCTGGGGATAACATTGAAAATTATTCCCATAATTCTTGGGGTAGCGTTAAAAAATTATTCTCAGAATTCTGGGGATATCGCCTTCCTAAATAAATAATATTCACTAATGACAAATGAACACATGATTTGCTGCATACTGCATAGTATAATGCAGCCCAAGTCCAAGCATGCTCTATATTTTATAATCATAAAATGTACATTTACTTAAAAACTATTTTATGAATTTTTTCATGCAGGACCAAATTTATTGAAGTATCATGGTGGATGTGTTCCACTACCTGGAACTGAGGGCTCAGGGTCTTACACGTGGACATCACTTCAGAGAGTGTCGAAAAGTAGTCAGAAACTTGCTGGAAGATGTTTCCGCCAACCCAGTTCACAACCTGGTACATACTATTCAAATATAAAAGCTAAGGCCTATATGAATATATCCTAGCATAAAATTTTGCCTTTGGCGGATTGCTTTAATTGAAAAATGAAATGAAACATTTAAATTTCTGATAGTGATACCCATTTCAAATGGAAACAGGAAGTAGCTTCGTGAAAAGTTACGAAGTTGCTGGATTTAAATTTAGCTTCAGATAAAGTTTTACTGTTACAAGCAAAGATTGGTTCTGGTTTATCCAATATTGTTTTGGTCACATTTATTTGTTTGAAGCCTCATTCTTTGTTTATTCCTTCCATGTTATATTG
Source organism: Radix auricularia (assembly GCA_002072015.1). Lineage (NCBI taxonomy): Eukaryota > Metazoa > Mollusca > Gastropoda > Lymnaeidae > Radix > Radix auricularia. The sequence goes on along the minus strand of MUZC01000233.1, from coordinate 224,627 downwards.
AATTTCTTACAAATGTTGTTTAATTTAAAAATGTAGTGTCAGGTATGAAGTAAAGTAACTGTCAAATTGTCTAGATTCAACCCTGTTGATTTTCTGTAACAATGGTAGTAAACTTAGTTAGAAGGTAATGGGAAAATCTTTGCTGGTACACTGCTGTTTCTATGGATTAAATGGTTGTTTATTGTGTTCTTCATAGCCCTGTGAGTTTTCTGGTGAGCCAAGAGCCACATTTCTCATGGACTTCAGCCCAAACATGTGATTATTTTTTTTACTTTAATATATAAATAAAATAAATTGTAATTACATAAATTAAATTTAATTCCATTTAAAAGGGTGCATAGAAATTGAGAAGTAATTTTTTTTCTCTGTTAGCTAATTTTGTGTTGCATTCGATTTTGTTAATTTATTCTAAGGCTGTTATCAAATTTTTTTTAGGTTACGTGTGGCATCAACACATGGGGACCATACAGTACGAGTGACAGATATACGGACTGGAAAATGTACCCACATACTAACTGGTCATCCCAGGACTCCCTGGTGCCTAGCATTTAATCCAGCATCTAACGATATACTTGCCTCTGGTTGTTTAGGTGGAGAAATTCGAATATGGGATCTATTGGTATTAATTTTTGTTGAAATCTCTTCTGAAATTGTCAACCTCATTAAGTTCATATATTAAATAACTAAATATTAAATTAATCTATGTGGTCAATTATTTCCATTTTAAGTGTTTGACATTCTGTCAATTAAAAAATACATTTTTAAATCCTTTTCCTTTATATTAACTCGTGGTGTCTGTTTGAACCCTTGCTTGCTTGCTGAAAAAACTTTGTATTGATTTTTAACCCACTTCCTCGTAAGCTAGTGAGCTGAAATTTTGCAGGCAGACTCGTACCGATGATAAAAGGATGTATCAAAATTTCAGATGGATCGAATGTACTGTAATTGAATTTTAAAATTATTTTATTTATTATATCAATTTTTGAGATAGATTGTCGTGTTGCGTAATATTATGTTCAACAACCTTTCCTGTCACGCAATAAGGTGTGCATTATATTGACAATACTTTCAAAAAATATATTCATGATCGGTGCATATTATCTTAAACATGTTTTACGAGACTTAACTAGAATTTCTTATTTTTAGATTGTTTTGTCCTGCGTATTATAATGAACATCCTTGTAGTTATGTCTTGTATAAGGATTTATAGTCAAAAACTTGATTTTTTAAGGGTTTTTTAAAAATTTAAAACTAATTGATTGATGTTAACTTGGATCCAGGGTGGTGGCAGTGAAGTTCTTCTCAACCCTTGTGTGGGCCAAGTCATCACATCATTGGCATTCCACCCAACAGGCCAAGTCCTTGTGTTTGCAACAATGAACTATATATACTTCTGGGACTGGAGCCAAGCCACACCATTCTCTTTCACCAGGACAACACATGATTATGAAAGAATACGGTAGAAGCAAATTATAATTGTATTTTTGTTGTCAGTTCTGCTTCACTCTCTCTAGCAGTGTACCTAGTCATTATCTTATATATTACAGAAGCTCCTTCTTCAAAGATTATTGCTTTCCACAATTGTACATGCATTGTGTCAAGGCCTTTTCATTCGCGTATTCAATGTGATATTGTGTTCAAGTTTTCTTGGTTTATTCAGGCAACCCATTCTACGCGTTATTCAGCAAGTGTTTGTATTGAATTAATCAGAACCAATAAGTATCAGCTATTTTAATGAGCTTCAATTATAAGCCATCAAGAGAAAACTAACTTAGTTTAAAAGGTAATTCATTTTAGAAAGTTTTTTCTAATGATCTAAACAAAAATATAATTTTCTCCAGCTGGCTACGATTTGATCCACTCGGCCGTTACCTGTATACAGGAATAGCTAACAACACCACGGTTCACAGAGACAGAGAAGGTGTAGCCAGAGTTGTCGCGATGTAGGTATCAAGATAAAATCAGACAACTGACAGACCGTTCCTTCAGGGACCTTGCAAATGTGACACTTTAAGGAACTAATAACTTTTTTTAAAAAAAAATTGTAAAGAGATTTTTCAAGTTAATTAGAGGAAAATTGAAAGTCTTAAGGTCAACAAATTTATATTTGAAAACTTAAAGATTGCTGTTTCTTTCAGTAATGATGCATTAGATTTGTCAGCGGAGGGAGATGACAGAAGCACACAGCAGCATCTCAACCGCTTGAGGTACCAGCGCCTGCTGCAGCGATTTATGGCCTTTCAACAGGACCACAACCGACGTAAGATTGGACCCCATTATTGATGCCATAAAATGCTATTAATTCTTGATTGATTAACAATAAGTGCACAAGGTTGTGGCTCCATCTGTATAGTTGATTAACAATAATTGCACAAGGTTGGGGCACCATCTGTATGATTGATTAACACTAAGTGCACAAGGTTGTGGCACCATCTGTATGATTGATTAACACTAAGTGCACAAGGTTGTGGCACCATCTGTATGATTGATTAACAAGAAGTGCACAAGGTTGTGGCACCATCTGTATGATTGATTAACAAGAAGTGCACAAGGTTGTGGCACCATCTGTATGATTGATTAACTCTAAGTGCACAAGGTTGTGGCACCATCTGTATGATTGATTAACTATAAGTGCACAAGGTTGTGGCACCATCTGTATGATTGATTAACACTAAGTGCACAAGGTTGTGGCACCATCTGTATGATTGATTAATAATAAGTGCACAAGGTTGTGGCACCATCTGTATTCTTATTCAAAGGGCCTTCTTTTATTTAGAAATATTTTAATGGTCAATAAGTCTCTAATGGATTTTAAATTCTTTTAAAAGAAATGATGAATTAGAGATCTCAGTAGTTGATTGTGGCAAACTTACAATAAAAAAGTAATTGGAGGAACAGTGAGTCTTTTTTGTGATTGTAAAGAGGCATTCCTCATCAAAATCCCAAAGAAAGGTGATTTAAGCTCCTGCTCCAACTACAGAAGGATCAACCTGCTGTCTATTAACTTATAATGTTCTATAAGGTTTTCAAAAAACGTATTCCCCAATCCCATAAGGATTTCCAGTACATATTGCAGTGAATTGGGTTATGAATTAACAAATTGCTGAAAATTTATTTAGTGTCATACTGACTTCATCTCTTTGGGTGGACTTATAGAATGGGTATTTTATTTATACAAAAGACTATCTTGAGTTTATTACTTTGTTTCCATACATCCCACTTTTTAATTATTGCTAATTTCTCAAACAGCTGCATATCCCGGCATGCCACCGTTATCTCCTGAATCTCGTTCCCCTGTTCACGAAGAAGCCCTTGACAATGCTCGACAGTATGCTCGCCATATGACAAACATTGCGACCAGAACATCATCAAATAATGTAGAACCTTCTTCTTCAAGTTATCCCATATTGTAAGTTTAGATCTTTCAATCCACACTCAACAATATATTCATACACTGAATATTTTCATATTGGATACTAGGGATTTTTAAAAAACAAAAACATTTTAAAGACTTTTAACTGAAATAATTAGATATTATATTTTGAGTCTTAAAAAAATAACTCAAGTCTCAAAATATCCAAACTGCAGATATTATTAGTCTAATCTGATCTGGCTGCCTGTTTTTGTATGGCTTGGTCAAGTTAAGAAAGAGTTAAGTGGGCAGTTTTCCCATCAGTGGTCAGTTCAGGTCAACAGTCTCGAGGGTTGGCAATACATGTTGACTACATGGGTCCATTCTGATAAGTTGAGGCACGTTGACTGGTGAGTTTGTGTCACATTGACATGTAACCCTCTGGCTTTCCAAGCAGACTGTCCATACCAGTGTCAGCAAGCCAGTGATTCCCAGAAGATGGAGTTAAAATATATTGTCATCTGTAGTGATAGTGTTGAAATATACTGGTGTATGTAAAGATGGTGTTTCATACGTCACTGGGACGTCAGGAATAGCTGCAAGGCTGAACAAGTTGCACCTCTTTATATTCATCTGTTCTGGATTCTACATTATGAGGAACTGGCATTTGTCTCAAAAACTAGAAAGGATTTATTAAATATTACAGAGGTTGTTAAATGAAGTTGGGCACACTGATTACAGTAAAAAATGTACTTTTTTGCTCCCATCTCGACAGATTAGAGGCTTAGTGAAGACATTAGTTTCCTTTAAATTTACATTCTTCTTCAAAACCACCCAACCCCCTCTTTCCAAGAATAGGTTGGTATGAAACCTGTTGTTTTTACAAGATTACAGCCTTGAGACAATAGAGTTTTGTTTTAAAATAATGTGCATTCTAGTTCATGAACAATGTAAAAAAAATATATGTTGTATGTGTGATGTTCATGTTTAAATCAATTATATAAGACCATAAGCAGCCAGTTAAAATTAGAACAAGTAGAAAGCTCTTTAATATAATTTATACTTGAAAGAATAACATTCATTTACTGATATCAAGGAACTCCTCTATTTGTCTGCAGGGCACTCCATCGTCGAAGAAATGCCTCGTCAAGACCGCCAACCTCACAGCCCAGCACCTCTCAAGAAGACTTTGGTTCCACTGGCCAGGAGTCCAGGAGCTCAAACTGGTCTGTACCCAGGAGATTAGAAGATGCACAAGCTCGGAGGAGGTGGGGCAGATATGAGCCTTTCTTCTTTTCTCGGCAGACAAGCCAGGGCAATAACAACAACAATAGCGGTTTGGGGGACAGCAACAACAACAGCAATAACAACAACTACAACTATGGTCATGGCAGCTATAGCAGTTACAGGCCTGAGGTGCCTGCTCGCTCTGCCTCATCTTTAGACAGGCTGTTCACCTTGACGAGCCGTCCGTGGGAGGAGAACTGCCACAGAGCCCGACCAAGTCTTTTCTCCACACGACCAGCAGAAACGTCGGGGTCCTCGGCGGCTTCTTCCTCCCAGCCATCGTCCCTGTACCACGGGACTAGAAATGAGAATGCTGCAAGTGAAAGCCTGGACGCCAACGAGTTTGAAATCCTTCCAGTGGACCAAGAGAGGGAGGCGCGGAGAAACAACGGAACTAATGGCTCGTCGTCCTCTGGTGTTCTTAGCAACGCAGAGGGGAGTAACAATAATGTTGCCTCCTGGGAGGAGCTTCGGGCCCTGCTCAACAGGATAGCCAACCGATCAAATGAGGAGTCGTCTGCTTCTAGTGGTGCTGCGACTGTTACAGGTGTCCCCCCGCCATGGCAGCCTATGTCATCCAGTGCGGCATCCACTGCCGAAGGAAGTGATTCTGGCTCAAGGTTTTCATTGGGTGTATTCAGACCAACGTCAGCGCCCCAGGCCCCCTCAGGAGATTCAGGCACTGCAGACTTGTCTAATCCCATACTGAACCTGGACACCTTCCTCGGCAGTGGGAACCTAGATACATTTGAAGTGCCTTCAGCCAGAGTGTCCTCATCATCTCAGTTGTCCTCAAGGTTAGCTTCACAGCTCCTCCCCCCGAGACCAGAGCCCCCTCCCACCCAGCAGGAATCCATCAGTTCTGTATTGAGAAATCCAGAGGGTGCTCCCCAGGCGATGGGCACGTCAGACAACACTGGAGTCCACATTCATTTTGATAACGGTGTTAGCCACAGCTGGAGGAGGGGTTTGGGTCTTCGCCATCATTCCGTGGATGAAGAGTCAGAGTTTCGCCTTCATTCTTCGCTGCTGGATCGCTCAGTCCCTAGGCACGTCATCGATCAGACCAGCCAGACTCTAGGAGCCATGAACCTCCCAGAAAGCTCTGATCAGTGCACTGATGTGTCCGATTTGGGTGAGCACCATCCGCATGCAGGTGTCTCTGGTTCTGGTAAGCACCAACTGCAGGCAGGTGTCTCTGGTTTAGGCAAGCACCATCAGCAGGCTGAAGTGTCCAGTTCAGGAGGTTCTCATCTCATGGGGGAGGGCACGAGCGACGCTGTTGGACATTCTGACATAACTGAGATGTGTATAAGAAGAAACGCCAATGAGCAATCTGATGAAAACGTTTACCCCCTTCAAATAACCATTCCTAGAGAAACATTGGGTTGTGAATTAAGTAATGAGGAGGGAGGTCTAGCTTACAGAGGTGCAATAAGTAAAACTACAGATGGCCAGGGTGTGTCAAGCATACATGTTAATAGCAGAAGTAAAAAAAATTCATCTCCGGCTGCTAATGTGATCAGTAACTTGAGAGATGAAGCCTGCATCTTACCACTAAAAAAACGAGGCAGAGTAATTGACAGCACAGAAACAGTAGAGAATGATGCAGACTTTTCAACAAGTAAACATGCCTGCCCTTTGCATGTATTGAGACAGACTGGCTCCCTTGTTGGGGATGGCAGTAGCCCTGCAGGGCCATCACAACAAGCCAACAATGATAGCCTACTTCCAAGACAAGTACGTGAGTGTGAAGGTCAGGCTAACAACCAACCGTCCACAGCTCTTGGTGATGGGCAAACAAGCATGAGCTCAGACATCAGTGAGGGCCTTGTTGAGAACTGTTGTCCATCTATCCATAAAGATAAAAAACCTAATACCTCTGTTGTGCCTGAACCTGAGATGTATTCTCCGGAAAGGCCAACATCCGATTATTCTGAAATTGACTCATCCGCTCCCGAGGGCACAACGGCAGCTGAATCCCTTTTGGACATGCGCGTTCCGTCAATGGCCTCCGTCCACGCTGCATCCTCCACATCATCCTCATCAACTTCGTCCCCATCCTCATCTCCGTCTTTGTCGTTGTCTTCAGTGATATCCTCGTCCTCTCAGGACACTCCAGCTTCAAGTGCCTTACTTGGTACCACATCCTTACATCTCCTGCCTATCATCTCCATGTCCTCACAGTCTGCTAGGGGCCCACCAGACTCACCTGGAGTAAGCAGTCGTTACACACCCAGGGAAAATTCAGCACCCCAACAACTAAACCGTGCAATTCCTACCCTAACAAATTGTGTGGAAAGAAGACCATCACAAACCGTTTCAAACGGAAGGTCATCCCCTAACTTAGATGACGAACCATTCCCAAGCGTAAGGCCCAGCTTGTTTTCCACAACACTTTTTCCAAGAAGCACGAGTGAAAGCATTCTCAGGTCCTCACTGGTACGTCCATCTTCCTCTGACATCAGATCGGGACTCCGGAGATTCAACGACTCCACTGAGCCTAGCGCTTTCTCTATCTTTAGCACATCGGCCCGTGAGTCCACCAGGAGCCCATCAGTATTCAGGACCTCGTCGCTGCTGAACCCTGCCTCTGCCAACCCTGCTTCATCTGCTCGTCTCTTCCTGCCAGCCATCAGGGCAGTGTCGGATCAGTTGAGTACCAGCTCTCCTCCCGAGGGGGATGCCTCCTCCCAGAGGCAGCTCAACACTGTGAGAGATGTGCAGGAGAGACTGCAGCAGGCTGTACAACAGCTGAGGGAGGTGCACACCAGTGTCAGGGAGTTGTCCTCAACTGCACCAAGTGATGATATGAATATAGTTGGACCTGATTCAGTCACCGAGTACCTGGAGAGAAGAGTAAGTAAGATTGGACCCTTGACAAATATTGTGTAGCCTTTTAATAAAAATTAATGAGATTTTCATCAAAAAGAAAGTTATTATTGGACCACAGCAAGTTGTTTCTCCTACCACCCTTTATCCATTTAATATTTTATTAAGTTTTGTATATACTTTAAATATCCTTAACTCTATTAAGATTCAGATTATTGTTCATCTTTCACATATAAAGCATTGTGTATAAATGTTTTAAACTCATGGTTAAATGCGAAGAGATGACTAGAGAGATTGAAATACCGTATTGGCATGAATATAGAATGATGCTTTTTTGCCAATTTTTTATATAAAAAACAGCACACATTATTTCTACAGTCTTGAGTTTTAAATAGACCAACTGCAATACAACTCTCACACATCACCCTCTGTGAATTGTCTCCCGCGCCATGCCAGCCATACATGGCCTAGACCCTTTTAAAAATTGGAGATGTATTTTATTTGAGGTTGATCTATGATCGGGCCAATATGGCATCCCTAAGATTGGCTAATAATTGTCATCTGCTTTTTTTTTTTCATCAGTTCAAAAAAAAACCTAATTGAAAATTATTAAACTTTCTTTTTAGCCATTTAAAAAAAAAATATCTGTGAATAAACTTGAGGAAAATACAAAGTCATACACAACTTTCTATCTTCAAGGTATCTGAGCTTGACAGACGTATCTCTGACCTTGAGGAGAGCTATAACTCTCGGATTCGGGAGTTACGTCATGATTTCTTGATGAGAAGGTCAGACTTACACCAAAATTTTCTCTTATTTATACCTGACCTTCACACTACTTTATTGTTAGCCAGAAAGCTTTATTTTTATAGCCTTTAACCTCAAATAGGCTCTTTTTATTTTTTAGAAAATCTTAATCATAAGAAGCTGTCTAAAAATCATACAGTTATTTCTTGAGGCGTTTTGTTATCACGCTGTAACACAGATTTCTTGATTATGCAGAGATTTATTGATTATGCAAAGATTTATTAAATTCATATTGTTGGACTAATAGAAACATTTGTGTATGGTACAATTCAATTCTTAGGGGTTTATCAATTTAATTTGTGTGTATTTTTTTTTTTTTTTTTTTTTTTGTGTGTAATCTTTAAGGCTTGCTGTTATTTCAGAATTCAAACCAATCGTGAAAGGCGTCGCCCTGTTAATAACAGTCCCTACTTCCGCCGGTATTCAGCCCGGCTGAGAGATTCTCTAAGAGGCAGAGAGAGGGGAAGCTCATCTCTGGAAAGTAACACAAGTACATCTGATGTTAATCTTAGGGGGTCGTCACGACCTGTTGATGATAGAGGTGACGGTAAGAATTTATTTACAGAAAAATTCTACATTTGCTAGTAGTTTTGGTTAATTGATTTAGTTTACTTCAAGGCTTATGCATCCCTGAAAGAATGAACTCATCTATAAGTTTTAAGTATTTTTCAAAATAATACATATTCAAGTCTACAACTTTTATAATAAACTAAAAGAGTCTGCATTGCTGAACTATCATATTTTAGAATTATTATAAACTTTCTCTATAATTAATTTCTGAATGATGTTTTGAACCAGTCTTCCTCTTGTGTTGAGGCTATAAGATGTTTGACATAATTATAATTTTTTCAGATTATATGTTAACATTTAATGCCCTATAAGGTTTTAGATAAACTTATTTTACGTATCCAAAATACCGTCTTGAGATTAAAACTAATTTTACCTGTAGTTTAGTACAATTTTTTTACAAAAAAAGTATAGCAAAATAACATCTTCAAAAAAACAAGGCAAAAACTACCACAAAACTTTGCAAATGGAGCGGTAACACTAGCAAAGCCAACTGCCCCCATTTCTGGAAGTTGACTAAAGCTTCTCTTGCTAACTGAAGAATTTCTACTTTCTATGATTTCGTTACCAAAGAGAGTGCTATCAAGCCATGCTTTAAGGCATCAAACATTAAAGCTGCTGTGAGTGAAACATTTATAAACCTGTCTGTTCTCCTCCACCAGCTCCTCCAGCTCACCATCAGAGGACTGGTCAGTTACTGCAGTGCCTGGTCAGACGAGACACAAGTCTTCCATCAACATCACAAAGGTTGGTTCAAAGATGACTTAACTCCATGTCCATTTTCATCTCTTAAAATTCATCATTATTTAAAGTCAAAGAATTTAAAAATTTTTTGTTACATTGATTGTTGTCCTATTTCACTGAAGATCTTCCAGAGCTCCAGAAATGCCAGCGTCTGTGACCATTCGACCAGCTAGAGATGAGGACAGTGAAGACTCAAGCCAGAGATATTATCTCAACCTGCACCACGCCCACCTGCACCCTGACTACTCTAGCAGTATTCTAGATGACACCATCAACAGACCCACTGACACAGTACAGAGGATTATGAACAGAACCATAGCTGGTAATTATATAATTGAACAGATCCATAGCTGGTAATTAAATAGAACCATAGCTGGTAATTAAATAGAACCATAGCTGCTAATTAAATAATTGAACAGAACCATAGCTGGTAATTAAATAGAACCATAGCTGGTAATTAAATAATTGAACAGAACCATAGCTGGTAATTAAATAATTGAACAGAACCATAGCTGGTAATTAAATAAGTGAACCGAACCATAGCTGGTAACAAAAATAGATAAACAGAACCATAGCTGGTAACGAAAAGCAATAATTTCACTCTTAATTTAAGATTATTTTAATGGGAGTGGCTAAACTTGTTCAGTCAAGGCCTGGGGGTTTAAAGTCAAAAACATCCCACCCAACGACCTTATTGGAAACTTTCCACTGAGTGTCTGGCATGCTGCACTTAAAAAGTGTTTGGTATATGATAAATTATCAAGTAATCAAATGTGTATATTTTTTTACTTGTGGTGTCTAGCTCAAACAATTACCCACTCAAACTGGGTCAAACTGCTTTACCAATCTCTACACAGTTTTTATAGATACTGGGCAAAGTGGGAAAAAACAAGATCTCATGGATGTAGTTGATGTCTTTAGTGACAGTCTTATTGTTTTCTTTTGTCAGGAGCATTTGTAGGTTGTATAAAATATAAATATTGCTGCTTAGACTTCTTATATATTACTGAAGCTCCTTCTAAACAGAAGAATTTTGCATCATATGCTGATCCAATATAAAAGGAATATAATACAATAAGAAGTGTTATTTTCTTTTTATAAATGTTTGAGGTGAAATGTCCTTTTGTGATCTCTGTTAATCTGCTTGAAATTTTCCCAATTTATCTAGCATCATTGTAGGAGATTCCATTTCTTATAGCACATGGTTACAATATGGCTTTGCAGGTGCTTTCCTGACCAGAGATGACCAAGCAGTGGCCAGTAACATTGTCCCGCAGACTCACAGGATCCAGAGATGGGATGTGTCCAAGTGTGTTGTTCCTGACATAACCAATGGTCAGTTGGATTGTATTCTTTATCTCACTGGTCTGATCACTGTTAGTAACTCTGGCTTAATTCAAGTAGCTCTAGATTAGTGTCTTCATGAAATCAAAGTCATGGTGAAAACAAAGCTTTTGAAAACTAGAAACCCTCATTTTTATTAGTTAAATGAACTGTGAGTCTGTTGATTGTTAATTACAGTTTCTCTTTTGTCTTCAGAAAATCAAAATGATGGTGAAAGCTTAAAACTTAAAATGAGAAACTTCCATTTTGATTAGTCACTTCTGTAAGCTCTTTTAAAATTAATGTCTCTTTTCAATAGAAGCAGATAGATCAAAGAGTTCTGTGTTGCCTGTGACTCTAGAACTGTTAAGGACTCGGCTGGGGCTAAATGGCGGTACATCTCTAATGACATCACTTTTACTCTGCAGCGTCCATCAACATTGTTGTCAAGCATTGCAAACTGCACAACGATGCTAGCTGTGACCTGTCCAAGGATGGGCAATTTTTGGCCACGTTTGTACCCAGTCACAGGGGCTTCCCTGATGACAACATATTGGGGGTCTTCTCTCTGAGAAAAGAATCTCTGGCTCACTGCTTGTATACAAAAAGCTTTGGTAAGATCTTATAGAGCATTTGGTTGTTATATTATTGTCTTCTATTCTCTACGCAGACGTTTTTGTTTAAAATTTTCAGCCAAACTCTGTTCATTTATCAACTTCTTTGAGTGCAGTCAAACTCACCACCTCCTATTTTTATTGCTGCTTAGACAATTCAGACATTAGCCTAGTTAATGTTTACACACACCTTGAACCTTAGAAAGTTTTTTACTGTATATATTCTAGAGTATAAGTTGATCTCCAGTATGATGACCCCCTCAATTTGAGACTTGAAAATAGGAATTTTAAGATTTCTTAAATGATCGCTATAGTATACTCATGGTTATAGTCAGTGCTTTTTTTTTGTTGTAAAAAAATAGGTGCTGGTACTCGGTTGGTTGTAAAAAAATAGGTGCAGGTACTCAGTTGGTTGTAAAAAAAATAGGTGCTGGTACTCGGTTAGTTGTAAAAAAATAAGTGCCGGTACTCAGTTGGTTGTAAAAAAATAAGTGCCGGTACTCAGTTGGTTGTAAAAAAATAAGTGCCGGTAATCAGTCGGCCTGTCAACGGGTACCCGGGACCCGGGTACCCGTTGCCATCAGATTACCCGGGTAGTAAAATTCCGCCCGGGTACCCGTGAAAATGTAGCTTCAATGTCAATATTAACGGAGGCCAAACTTTGACTCCCATTCGGTTTTTTTTTTTTTTTTTTTTTTTTTTGAAATAATTTTTCAAATGAAAATGTTTGTTTGAAATAAATGCAGTAAACTGTATCTAAGGAGAAATATATGTCAACGGGAAATGTACTTTGATACATCTTTTTCTCTCAACGTGAAACAGAAATCGCAAACACAAAAAGGTTTTGGCGCTTTAAAAGAATCATATAGATAAGAAAAAATAAAAGTCCTCAGCCAAAAATAACGATGTTAGAGATAAAAGCGGCGTTTGTTAGTAAAAAAAAAAATCCCTTCTGTGACAGTAGCTTTGCTTTGAAATACGCCGATTGATACTAGCTAATGTTGTTTATCTACCCCCCCTCCTCCCTTCATTCATATAACCCACACCCCTTGCATTCGCTTGTGCTTCTTGTGTGAATTAACACGTGTTGACCTAGATAAACAGATGTACAAGGTTGTCAGTATTTAAAGTTAATAAATTAATCAGTTACTAACAATTTCAAATGGGTAAGTCGTTGGCCGTGGGGCGGGACTGCATAGAGATGAATGAGGCCGTGTTTGGTATTGTTAATAAAAACATCCCTGCTTTAAACATTAAAGTTACTTTGAAATACGCCGACATAGGATTTCCGATTGTAGANCCCACGAGTGCCTCATTTTAAAAAAAAAATCATGTTAAGCCTGGTCCCTTTTGGAACTCAGGACGTGTTAGCGCATTTTTATATTATGTATCAGTACTTATGTTAGATATCAGCATTATGTAGTTATCAGTAATTGTGTTTAGATTTTAGACATATTTTTATGAATTTTCTTATATAAATGAATATACCTGACATTTTTTTTATTTAAAAGTCATTTCTTTACATTTTAAAGAAAAATTATTTTCTCTTTAATCTAACTACAAGTCACCACAAATGATGACGTAAAACTCTCTAAACTTTTACACATATTCTAATGACGTCAACAAAAAAAAAACTAATTCTTTTGCACGCCTTCGCACCACTCTTGAATGCTTGAAAAATGATGTATTCGACTTCCGGCAATGGCGGCCGTTCCCTGCGCCAGTGTTACCTCTCGATTCGCAAAGTTTTTTGGTAGTTTTAACGGGGTTTTTTAACGGATCGAGTAACTGAGTGTTGATGCACAAATGGCAGGTCAGGACATACAAAAAACATATATACATCATGGGTCTAGGACTTATGGATGCTGTGATCAAAGGTGATGACAGACGGACAAAACGGGTGCAATAGCGCATTCGACTTCTCGAAAATGCGCTAAAAATAATACACCAAAATTTGTAAAAAAAAATTTAAGTCAATAAATTATTTCTAACAGTCTAATAAAATAAAATGACATTTAGCACCTACGGAGAAGGCGATCATACATTTGTGACTAAGGGGGGATGTGTTTTAGAAATGCGACATCACATCAAAACGTGCATCTTAAAATGAAAATTCCACTTAAAAACTGGAATGCTTACAATTTATTTATTGACGATTTACATGAATTTACACGTGTATCGATTTAATAGAGTTCAACTTCACATTAAATACAAACTTAAGTGACAATAAAGTTATTTCACAAATGCTCATTTTCAAAAAGGAGGTACATCTATTATGGGGGAGGGGGGCGCGGCTGCAAATCTTTTTTCTAAGGGGGTTCAAAGTTTTTGTGACAATGGCGGAGAGGGGGGTATAAATCAGCCAAAATCACGTGACGTCACTTTTAGACGTCGGCTATGTGGTTACTGAGAAATAAGGGGCATGGAAGGTGGCTAGGTTGCATAGTATAGCTGTATGACGGTGAAAATTATGCGATGTTTTGAACGGGTAACCCGGGTACCCGTTCGAAATTTGGACGGGTACCCGGGCAGCATTTTTAAAAAAATTGACAGCCCTAGTAATCAGTGAGTTGTAAACAAAATAGGTGCCGGTACTCAGTGAGTAAAATAATTCAATTTTAACAAATTAATAATATAATAAATTAATAATAAACGTTAAAATACGAGAAAAGTAATAATTTTTTCCCCACATTGAAAAAGGTGTCGGTACGCCGTACCAGTGCATACCGTCACAAAAAAAGCCCTGGTTATAGTAAAATATGGACTTTGAATAAATTTTTATAATGTGACAATACTACTGGTGAAAATGCAAAGCAGTCATGTGCATAGCCAAAAATACAGAGGAAATTCTGGACATATTGGATTCAGTAAAAAAACATTTGATCAAAAGCTATAAAGTAATGGTAGACATAGGTAGCTCAACTTTTATTAATTATCATTCAACTATAAATAAACACTGAGACCAAAAGGTGTTTGCTTTGAACTTTTCATACAAACTACAGAAACATATTTTGAACGAAAATATGACATTTATCTTGTTACTGAGATTTTTAAAATGAGTTATGAGAGTATAAGCTGACCCCCCTGATTTTTGCCTTGAAATTTTGAACAAAAAAATCTCAACTTATGATCTAGTATATACGATAATTTTTTTTTAAAAAAAACATTATTTTTTGCTAGTTTAAGTAAAGCTTCTAAGCTAAACTAGGGAGATTGCATTACACTGTTTGAAATTTGTCAAGCTTGTGGTAAAAGCAGAACTTTAAAAATATAAGTGCTCTTGTGATCCATGTATTACAGAGTTAACCAAGATGGTTAGTTATTTTGAAAAACTGCAAATTAAAATCATTTTGTTAGCGACATAGATGGATATAATGTTATTTAAAAGAAAATGTAAAATTCAACCATTTCTAGTAGTTGTTAATTTTGAATCATTTCTTTCTCTGACAGGCCCCAATGCCATTTCAGTGAGCATCTCTCCCGAAAATCGCTATGTCATGGTGGGGTTAGCAGCTAAAAGGTTGTTCTTCTTTTCTGTCAACCAAATGGTGGGCCAAGTGTACAGACTGGCCAAGGAGAAGGCTGGAGAAAGTTCAATGAGGGTAACTATAACATGACTCAAGACACTTTGTTTGTATGGCCTTGGTGTTGAGACATGTTCAGAACATTGAAAAACTGGACAGAAATAAATAGCCTGGTACTTGAAACACTTGACAAAACTAATACAGCATATAATTATAATCTGGTGTGTTTTTGTTGGTCTCAGATATGTATTTTATAAATGAAACACAGTCGATGAATGTTTTGAGTCTTGTCTGTGAATAATTCTATTTTGGAAAAATTGCTGCCCATGTAAGAGTTAAGTAAAATTGATAGATGTTACTATAGGAAAAGTAATTAAAAGTAAAGTAGAGAAGGCTAGCACAGATAAAGGTTGTTTTTTTTTTTGGTACCATCTGAAATTTCAAGTGCCCTGTTGTTGGTATCCGCTACTATTCTGCATCTCCCTGAGGTGGGATGGGATGGTGTGTCTCCAACAGAATCACTGAACCTTTTCAAATGTTCACAGGAGTCAAATAGTTTCCTTCTGTACAAGCAGCAACAACGGTTGCAGTCATCTGTCAATCACAGCATTTTTGTCTCATACCAACACGTCAATCAGGGTGAACTTAAAAAAAAATTTGAAAAAATTTGACCTTCACGCCTGAATGAACTCTCTTACCCTCCCCAAGTCTATTTTATTCCTGTTGTCATCCTGTTGTTTTGCAGCTGTCTGTATTTTATAATTTTTTAAAATGATCATTTCTTCTCTCAAGAATTTGTCTTGCTGACACATTTGTTGATTCGCAGGTCAATTTTTCAGATCTAAAATTCTTTGTTCTCATCTCTGAGGTACTATTCATGTTTTATTTTCAGCATGTGACTGATTTGTTTCACCCATGTAACCAGGACAGCAGGAACCATGTCAGTGTCAACTCTGCACGCTGGCTGCCTGGAGTTGGGGAGGGCATGGTATATGGTACCAACAGGGGAGATCTTCACTTCTGCCGACCTGGGTGAGTTGTTACATTAATGGTAAGATGGGTGGGAGAAATACAGCAACTCTCCATGTGGCTTCCAACAAGACTGAGATCAGACAATAGGTTTTGTTTTCTCCTTTTAATGCAAAAAAAAAATATTCTTCATGGAAACAAAAATTTTATGAAAATTGGTCCAAAAATACTTTGTAATGATCTTATCAATATGAGTGATGTTATCAATCAAATAACAATGAAGGGTAAAGAGCACAAGTTGACTAAAATGTTCCAAATACTATTAGTATAATATTTGTAACTCTCATAGATATATGTTCAACCCTTACTCTTGTAACTCTCATAGATATATGTTCAACTTTTACTCTTTCTTGTAACTCTCATAGATATATGTTCAACCCTTACTCTTGTAACTCTCATAGATATATGTTCAACCCTTACTCTTGAAACTCTCATAGATATATGTTCAACCCTTACTCTTGTAACTCTCATAGATATATGTTCAACCCATACTCTTGTAACTCTCACAGATACACCTTCAGCCCTTACTCTTTCTTGTAACTCATAGATATATGTTCAACCCTTACTCTTGTAAACACACCAGTTTCAAACTGAATGGAAAAGACGTAAACAAGGTAAGGTTAGCCTGATCGGACGTAACAAAACAACACTGTTTTATTATGTCCGATGAGGCTAACCCTTAACCCTGTTTACGTCTTTTCCATTTAATTTTTTATAAGCCTGATTGCAGTTCTACCCCTCATTCAGTTTCAAGCTGGCATCATTCATTTAGTATTGACTTTGTGTGGAGAAAATAATTTCTGTGTATCACTGGGATCCACACAAACAATTTTCTCCCTCTTCCATCAGCTCCGCAAAACCACAGAGCCCCTTACGAATGTTTTAAATTGAGCTGCCATATCGTCTCCAGATCTCGAAAAGTCCATGAGAGAGATTCACCCAAACCTAGGGGCCCAGCCGGTGCCTTAGAGTCCATGATCAGACTCCACAGAAATCACTCAATCCACAACAGTATAGCCACCCAGACCACCACTGTCAGCATCAGACGGAGCGCCAGCACACAGACGTCCAGAGAAGATGACCACCATCTGTGACGGTTTCATCAGACCTCGAAGGGATGTCTTAGATGTCATTAAAAGGGCCGTGACATGCAGCAAAAACAAAAAGTGAGGAACTTTCAGTGGGCCTTTTTGAATCGATCCTGTGTAGATAGACTTAATAAATTAACTGTGATGACAACCAAAATATGTGCTTTCACCTGTGCCACCTTCACCCCCAAGTTCTTGAGGTTGCCCCTATCAGATATCATTGACTCTGATCAAGGTATTGTTTTCTGTTGACCATCCAGGTATCTGGTTGACTTGACTTATGTGATGCCATCTTGACCATTATTTCCCCATCAGTGTGTGGGGTGTCTGATTAAAGACATCAAGTTAAAAATAAATTAATTATACATTACTGATGATGATTTTATGGTGCGGGGACTAAATTAACTTTTTTTACAAGTAAATTTTTCTATTGTTATTATGGAGCCATGAAACTTTTTCTATTTTTATTTAACAAAAAACCAATGAATTAGTCAGTCATCATCAGCTAAGGGTTACTTAGTTCTTTCAGAGTTTATTTGACATGTCAATGTCTTTGATTGGGGTAACATGTTGTGTTGGGCACAGGTAATGGAGGTTTTCTGAATGACTGCGAGTCTTGTAATGTTTGAACTGTGATTCCTCTGTGTGGATGTGTTAGTAAATTTGTTACAAGTAGGAGCAGCTGTTTTTTTGCTGGTGTATGTTGAATAAAAATATGAAGACTTGTATGGTATTGCTAACCTGGTTCATCTCACATTGACTTCTGACATGTTCTTTTATTTATTTTCTTTCATCAAAAATAGAAAAAGACTTTCTGTTAATTGTTATGTTTCATACTTTGAGATTGCCCTATAGTTATTGAAACCTGCACAATGAAATAATGTAATTGTAATTCAGTTTGTACATACAAAACGCGACAGTTTTTTGGTGATGCTGAAAACACTGTTGTGGATTCCTCAAGAGTTATTGGAGTGAATCAATATTTGTTGATGTCATACAACTCTCCACATCCAAATCTTGATGTACATATTTCTCTCTCCACCCTACCCCATCAGTGTGTAGATCTGTTAGTCACTGACTGAGAGGCAACTCTTGGAAATTAATTTTATAAATAGGATGACGTGTTTGCTTGGATTATGATCATGTAAACAATAGGATGTAGACCTTCACAGAAAGTAATTGTAATGCGTTTGCTGAACATTTGGAAATATGTTGTATCCACTCTCAACCAATCTTTTGTTTCATGACATTTAAATGGTGATAGACTTTTCTTGCTCTGTTGAAAGGGGAGTTTTTGTCTGTGTATTTATTTATTTTTTATTAAAGCTTGTAGAACATTCATTGAAAGAAGATTTTTGATTGAACAAAAAATTTTAAAAAGAAACATACGCAAATATGACTTGATCATAGAAGGTGATCCTGTGGTTAAATTCAGATCAATTTAAAAAGATTGTACATCCAGAAATCAGAAGGTACACAATGTATTCCTGTGGGTCACCGAGAGCATCGTGTATGTAATTAAGATATGGAACCCAATCCAAGTCTTATAGCCAGCCCTTCAAGTAAGTATTGCAAATAATGTCAACCATGGCAGAAACTAGAATAACTCTGCTATTTTACATTGCAATGTTTCATTCGCCACAATTCATGTTGTTTAATAAACTGATCTCCTTTGCATGAGATCATACTGTCATCTCTTGGCTTCCCTTGTTTCAGTTAAATATTGCAGCTGGTTAATAGTGTTACTTGAGACTGGGTCATCCATTAGTTTTAATCACAAATAAGGAACTAGGTTAACGGCAGGCTTAACCCTACATTTAACTCAGGGAATTGGACCATTTTTTTTGTTTTTAATATAATAATAATAATAAAATAATTTATATAGCGCTGTATCCCAGCTAGGAGCCGGGCTCACAGCGCTTTACATGGAGATAACAATACATATATTAATTAAATAATGAATTTAAAATTGCAGCATACCTCATGATGATGATGAAAATATTTTTATAAAATGACCAAATCTTCAAATTTGACTAAATCTATAGACTGAGAGATTTTGTTGGTCTTAGTCTTAGTGCTGTTAGAATTAGATACATAATTATTTGTAGGGAAGTAAGAAATGTACTAATACTTTGTAAAATATTTCTAATGTTTGAGAGCAATCTTACAAATGAGTAAGCTAACAAAAATAAACATCCATGTAAAATGTTAAGAAATTATCTGACAATTTAATTCAGCTAATAAGAAATGTCCTGAAATCTTCATTTATGAAGACTACCAGTATAAGTTTATTCAAATAGCATTTATAAAGGTAAGTAGGTAGTAGATTTTGAAGGCCAGAAATTATTTGTATTATTTTTTTATTCGTTTTAAATAAAAATACTTTTTTTTTAGTTATAAGCTTAACAATTGTGGTTTTCATCCTTGAGCTATGTTTATATTCGGCAAGCCAACAGTGTAATTTGACACAATTTTCAAACCAGCATTATAATTATAATCACATTGGTTGCTTGCTGAAACATTCAAACTACTCTGTATGAGAATTTTGGATGAAAAGTTGGTAGGAAAAAAAAGGCAGTTGGGTGCCTTCCAAAGCAGAAAGCCTGTAAATGTATGGGGCACCCTGTCATTCAATCACATGAAAATAACACAAATTTTAAAAATTCTCCTTTTTTTAATTTTAAAAAAATTATATTTTAAGATAAAAATATACTCCATCAATGGTCATTTTCTAAATAAGTTATCCATACAATTATAATAAGAAATGTGGACGGTCTGTACTGAGGTCATTCATCAGTTATGACTAAAATAATGGTAAAAACTAAAAAAACAGCAAAAACTATAGTATATAGTATGAAAAACATCACAGATTTGAATAGCATCACTATATTTGATATGTATGTAATACTGTCTTCATTTAGAGCTGAAATAAAAACATTTTACTAGTTGTAATTAAACCTTCCATCAATTAATAATCTTTACTCATTTGTTTATTTTCAGTTGAAAAACTCATCAATCAGTAATATTTTTAATATACCAACAAACAGAGGTGGTGTGGCGGGGTTTATTTTCTTGCTGATGGTTAATTACACCCTCCATTTTGTTTTTTTTAGTTTGAAGTATTTTCTTGGATCACTTTTAAAATATATTTTCACAAAAGTGCTTATCGATACTAATGTGTACAAAAATTATTTTTAAAAATTCAATGGTATGAAAAAATAGAACATTGCAATATTTAAGTTCCACATCCATACATCAGCCTAAGCTACAGAAACCAGTTACAATTATTTGTGTTATCTTCGGATGTCATTGTTAACTGCCAGACATTGCATCCTTTAGACATCTTATTTCATAACATTCACCCAATTGATTTTCATGCAGTTGCAACAATGATAATGACAGTTACAAAGAAACAAAAAACAAGAGTTAAATTTAATTAATACAGGTCTAAGAGTTCCCCCCTCGGCTCTGATGACATCTCTTCCACAAAACCAGCAAAATTATTTCTGATGACATCACAGTGCATCTCAATCTCTGTATGCACTGACTTAATGAAAAGACAGGCGATGATCTCTGCCTTATTTTTTCTTGGGAGGTTTCTTGGCCTTGGCCACGGCAGATCCTTGCTCTGCCTTCAAAAGAGCAGCTTGCTTTTCAAGTTCTTCCAAACGGATTCGCTCAGCTTCCAAGTACTTCTTTCGGATGGCTTCCCGGGGTATGTTGATCTTCTCTCTGGCAGCATCCAAAGCTGCCTGTTATTATGGCCAGAGATAAGGGAAATATGAAAAGGAGGAGAAGTTAAATCATAATGGATTCAAATCAAATGAATAGAAATAGATATTAAATTTATTCAGTTGTAAACTTGTTCAAAAATTTAAGGACTTTGTTGCACTTTAAACGTTCACAATCCCCTATCATGTACATTGACAAATTAGATTCTTTTCTATGTAAATAATTCCGTTGGCAATATCCTACAACTTCACTTTTATGACATTTATGACAAAAAGTTCTTTAAATGTGGGTTAAAATTATATTACCCCAAAATATGATTCCCTACAGTTCTAAGCAGTCAGAGTATAAAACGTCTTGTTTTTATTGTTTTTCCAATTTGGTATATTAATTGAACAACAGGCTCTGATATAGAAGTAACATGTCTTAAAACTCATGAATTGAAAGAGTAAAGTGAAGGGGGAGTATGATTCTTTGCCTTCTTTTAATATGAGTATCAGTAGGCAATCTTTGTGTTTAAATGGTTTTCACTTTTCATTGCATGTGTCTTTTTCTAAAACTTAAAAGAAATATAATAATAGGATCAATTAAATTCACTTAATGTCAATGGCATTTAATTATTTATTAATACAATATTGAAACATAAATGTAATTTAGTCTAGGTCTATAACATGAGTTTAAGTTACAAAAGTTCAACATGTGCTGCTAAACTTTTTTATAGATAAAACTTTTTTGTATTATAGATTTTTTTTTTTTTTAACAAAACAAGACATGATTTACATGGTTTAGGAATAGATCAATTTCTCCAGAGAGGACATGATAAAAAGTTTTGTTTAAACAAAAATTTAAAAGCATTAGCTTATTTTTTTCATCTTGGCATGTCATTAATTAAAGGTTACTTTTTAGCCACAAAAGGTTGATATGTTAGTAGCTACTGATTAGTCCTACATCTAACAACAAGATGTCTCTACAGGAACAAATGTATTAGTACATTAAAATACGCTTAAGATGTCTGTTCTCTGCATAAACATGTCTAATGTCTACAGTAAAAATCATTACTATAATACTTTGATCAATTGGATTAATGGGACATCAGAATAATAAAACACATCTGGTTAAAAAAATAGGCTCATACATATTCTACTATCAAAGTACGCCACAAATAATATGTTCATTACAATAAAATAGTTTATTACCATTTAATATGAAATTCTTTTTACTATTTTTATTCATTCAAAATGTCTGATAATTTCAATTCTTGGTACGTAGATAAAAAACATGTAGACTCTATTCTATGATTTGAAAGTAAACTTTAAATGGAATGAAAACATTTACACATAATCATGAAATGATTTTCTCCAGTAAAAAGAAATGTGTGGCTACCTTGTCATTTAAAAAATAATATTGAATCCAGTGGTTTTCCAAACTGTTGACCTAAGCCAAAAGTTTGCTTCTGTATTAATATTATCTCATATGCGCACTTGTTTAATAGAGCAGAAGGTAAAAAGAGCTTGATTTTGAAAATTAAGGGGAGATAACATTTAAGGGAGGTAGCTTTAAAGTTTGGAAATCACTGGCCAAAAGCACACAGATTACAGTTACAACATTGATATTTGGGACTGTGCATGTCACAGGAGTTGACTACATGATAGAACATCACTATTTGGACTGTCAATGTACAGGAGTTGACTACCCACACAAAGACAAGTGCTGATGTCTCAAGTGCGTTTGATGTTGCTAGTAGTCTTCCAACTCAGAGTCATGAATGGAGTGATCTGATTCTAACGAATCAAAATCACAGAACATTGAGGAGGTCAGGAGCTTTTTGCGCCTGTAGCTAACAAGGTTAGATAAGTAAGTGCCCCTATACCTGTCCACTGAAAGCTGCTTGTTGTAGGGGTGAGAAAATGGTGAACTTAGTATGTGACATTCTCTGTTGTGATAGGTAAACAACCAATCATTGAATTAAACAAATACGACAACAAAAATACAGCCAAACTTTGTTTATTTCCAGGTTGATCAGAGAGGCAAATATGATGAATAGTGATTAAACAATTCATAAATATGCTTTATTTCAAGTAAATAGAAAAAGAATAGCCAAGGCCATCACTTCTCCAAGAAAGCATGTGAACAGCATACATTTATTTTTTCTTATCTAAACAGATGCTTCTTCAATTCAGAAGATTATTGTATCCACGTGCCTGTCTGTTGGCAAGCGATGCAGTATTCACAGGCCACGGCTATGAGGGTTCCCCGCATTAACAAGCCACCTTTGTTTACCTAACTAATGTTCGGTACTCATTCACAGCTGGTTGGACTCAGGGACGCCCTTGGCCCTAGGAACAAATCCCTGCCTTCACAGAGATTTGAACCCATGAATATTGCTGTATGCTAGCCGATTGCGCATGCCACTCGATCACCGTGTCCATACATGGACACTGATCTCACAGGCAGTCCTAAAGCACAGTGGCTTGACGTATGCCAGGCAACAGCAGCAGTTCAAAAATTGAGAATATATTAGCTGACCTACTTATCCCTTATAAGACATCTTTAGTGTTATTGAAAAAATCTTACAAAGAAATGTCAAAAATACTAAGAGCATTTTATAAATGTCGAGTTTCTGGACAATTATAGATTCACCCTTTGGCTGATAACTAAAGGGGAAAAAATATACCATTCCTATAGTTTCAAGATCTTATCAGCTTGAAAGTTGCTAATAGTGAAATTTGGGACACTCTATCCAAAGTAAATACACAGCAGCATATATGATAGATTACACTGCAAGTGAAATAAGGAAAATAATTTTCACTGCATAGTTGAACAGGCTAAAAAAATGTCTGTGTATATAGATGAGTCCATTATATATTCTTTATATTCCTGTGTAGTTTATACTTGTGCCTCTGTTAATGGAAAATACCCTGTCATTTTGTTTTATAATTTGGTTTATTTGCAGAACAATATATTGAGCCAATTGAGGTCGCTATTCTAGATTTTCTTTTTAAACTCAGGTTCAGTAATGACTTTCTTGAATGTAGTAGTTGAATTTCTTTGCATCAAAATACTATTTTTTGTTGTGTTTTAATGTTTCTTTGTTATAAGAAGTTTAAAAATATTAGATTCAAATTAACCCTTAAAAATGGTTAAAAGAAATGGGGAGAAAGAAGACCACAGTACAAAGAAATACCAGGCGCCAAGACAAATATATTTGATCAAGGGTTTTTGTTGTATTAAGTTGAATATTCTTTGCAATATAGAGTATATAAATTTCAATGGAAATATTTATTAAAAATTTGATGGCTTTCATGGTCAAAATTGTTCACTTCTTATAGAACTTAGAAGCATTCAAACAGTGCTAAAAATGCTAAAGAATATTTCAGGGAATTGAAAGTCGTAAGGAACATCTGTTATATAAGGCATTTGAAGCTGTTTATAAAGTTTCAAGATCAATAACACATCAGAAAAAAACCTATGTTATCAGTAACAGTTTATTAAGCTACCATGAGTGAAACAGTTTCTTTAGCGATATGTCAAGTAATATTTGGAAAAAGTTAATAAAAAGGACAGAGACATTTTTTTACTGAAAATAGAGGACCTCAACTATTTTAAGCTAAATTTATCTGCCTTTATAAATTATTAATATAAACACTTTCCATATCACTTTGACATATCATTTACGGACACTAAAAAATGAGCTTGGATCATAACAGTGGCAAATTCTGTTGACGAGGATGCCTTTAAAAAACATTATTCTTACTTCCAAGAACTAATAAATATAGGTTTTTAGGGACATATAACAGCCATGCACTGATTAAGTTGCATATATTTTAAAATATAAAACAAGCAAAAACTCGTGAGCATGCAGGTGACAGCTGAAAGGGCAGGAATTATTTTCATTGTAGTTAGGAAGAAATATTTTCAACTTCAAGTGAACTTTTTTTTTTAATACCAATAACATATCCCTCAACAAATAAAAAAAGTTAAGCAATTTTTTCACCAGAAATTTAACTTAATGAAAATGGGATTTTCACTTATAAAATATACCTTAAATATTATTTGCAAAAACATACCAGTATATGTAATAAATTTTCTTTTATATTCTGAATTGAATGAAAAATAATATTAACTAATATTGAAAAACAAGAAGTGAGTTACATGGTTATAAGTCTGGGTATATAGGAGTAGTATACATAAATTACTTCCTACATTTGATTATGAATTAGCCAATTCATGCAAACAAACTTGTCAAATATCATAGTGTTAATGGTTATTTTTTCAGGTATAAATAAAATATTATAAAAATCAGATTAAAAAAAATATTATTAAGACTATGTCTGTGAAAGACTCTCATAGGTCAGTTTTTCTTTCATGCACCAGGCAATTTTGCACTCTGTCACTGTCATGCCCCTTTATCATGAACAATTTATCAGTCTTTATATAACTCTATCCCTCCTGTAATTTATTTCACACAACTAACCAACCTGCAAAGCCTGGCATTGCTTGAGCTGTTGTATTTTGGCCTTGTTCCTGTTTTGTTTGTCCATTTCCCGCCATTGTTCCACCTTCTCTCTAAAAGCTTTATAATCTGCAATCTCTTGCTGACGTTTCTCTAACAACTTTTGTTTCTCCTCCTCATCCAAATAAATGGGTTCAGGTAGAGTTTTCCTGCAGTCAGTCAAACGGATTTAGTTTGGGTTTTCTTTTTAGGGCATTCAAATTTTTTGTATTAAAAAAAGGTAGTGAGTATAGCCTCGTCAAAATGACCCAATATGCGGCTGCATACGCGCTCGTTCACTTCCGGTTATTGCTATTCTTAGTAATATTTTTTTTATAAGGTTAAAAATTTCATCGGAGAATGTGTGGCTGTGTGGTCATATTGATAGTATGATAGTACGCTACATCGCAGGTCCGGGGTTCGATTTCTTATTGATGCCTATTTTTTTTTTCAAACAATACTACATGAATTGATTATGAATACGATTTTTTTTTTAAAATGGTTTGTTTTGATGTTAGGCTCAGAGATAGACTTTAGGGTTACGTTAAGTGATAGTTATTAGGGTTTGGGTTAGGTTTAGTGATAGTTTTTAGGGTTTGGGTTAGGTTTAGTGATAGGTTTTAGGGTTTGGGTTAGGTTTAGTGATAGTATTTAGGGTTGGGTTAGGTTTAGTGATAGTTTTTATGTTTAGTGATAGATTTTAGAGATTGTTTGAATGCATATATAGAATCGGAGGTTCAATGAAAGGCGCAGTGAATACTTGTAACTCTTCAATTTTATAAACATCATTTTATAAACAATGTTACTAAGAATAGCAATAACCGGAAGTGGACGAGCGCGTATGCAGCCGCATATTGGGTCGTTTTGACGAGGCTATACTCACTACCATAAAAAAAATATTAAAAAATTGAACAATATAAACTTAAAACAAAAAAGAGTTTAAGTACAGACTTGGATATTTGACCTTGAACGACTTCACAAACCAATGGCTTAATTTCAGAAATAAACATTTAGAAAAACTTCCAGTAATTATATTCTTTACTATTAGTATCCCTAGAGTTACTTTGTATTAACTGGCAAAATCAACTCCACTGCATTTTAGAAAATGTCTATTACATGAGCCTGCTACAATAATTTACAGATACTTCATACAAAGAAACCTTTCATTCCTCTTGTGCATTTTTTGCACATTCCCTTTTAAGCTATTCAACAGTGGCGTAGGAATTTGGGGGCCTGGGGGCATACATGTCGATGGTGTAATATTTAATGTAAAAAAATTCTGACTCTCCTTTGGGGGCCCCCCTCAAGTGGAGGCCCGGGGGGACTTTAGAAAAAAACAGATCACGTGAAACACAATTAATAGGTTTAATAGATGAGCTGTTAAAAGGCTTAGACAATAATGATCAAATAGGTACAATATTACTAGACTTCTCAAAAGCATTTGACAAAGTTCACCACCTTAGTTTACTTAAAAAACTTAAATACTTTGGAAGCTCAGGATCCTTACATCACTAGATCCAAGATTTCCTATTGAGCAGGGAGCAAACTGTAATGATTAATGGGTCTAAATCTGCACCAATAAAGGTTAACTCAGGAGTTCCACAAGTAACTGCTAGGTCCCTTACTATTTTTATTTATATAAATAATTTACCCAACAAAATCTCAACAGGCACAAAAGTGAGGTTTTTTGCTGATGATTCTATAATCTATAGAACATTTAAATCAGAACAAGATAGCAAAATTTTACAAAGAGACTTAGATGAATTGATAAAATGAGAAATTAACTGGAGTATGTCTTTCCATCCAGAAAAGTGTCAACTGCTAAGAGTAACAAAGAAAAGGAAACAAACAAATTCAAAATATTTCATTCATGGAAAAGAACTAACCCAAACTACAGATGCGAAATACTTAGGAGTCATAATAATTGAGAAACTATCTTGGAACCCCCATGTCAATGAAGTTATTAAAAAATAAAAAAAAAACCTTAGGCTTTATTAAAAGAAACTTTTACAAATGTAATTAAGATATAAAACTAAGATGCTACCTCACACTGGTGAGACCTGTACTAGAATATGCATCTTCTGTATGGAACCCATCCACCAAAGAAAATATTGAAAAAACTAGAACAAATTCAAAAAAGAGCTGCCAGATTCATTACTGGAGAATATTCAAAACTGACAAGAGTAACACCATTAGTTAAATCATTAAACCTTGAAACACTAGAGGATATAAGAACCAAGAGTAAAGTATTAATTATACATAAAGTAATTAATTCTAATTTAGAGTACAACACAAAGATAACTTAATACAACATAAACCTAGAACAGATAGTAAAAAAAGCAACTAGGAAAAACAAAATACTAGATTTATTCCTAACAAACAGACCAGGACTAGTACTAGACTGCACAATAATTCCTGGGCTGTCTGACCATGATATTGTTAGGGTAACCAACACAATAAAAACTAAAATAAATAAGATGCCTAGAAGAACAATATATCTTTGGAATAAATGCAACTTAATAAAATTACACCAATCAGCTTCTAATTTCCAACAAAATTTCCTAAGTAAATTCAGCATAGTTAGCCCTGTAGAAGAAATATGGAAGGAAATAAAAACAAATCTAAAAGCCATAATGGATCAGAATGTTCCAACAAAAATAACTTCAAATAGAATTAATAAATGCTGGTTCAATTTTAAATTAAAAAAGTATTGCAAACTAAAGGAGAATTTATTTAAGAAATTTAAGGCTACCAATTTAGAAAGGATACACAAAAAATACTTAAAAATTAAACACCTGACACAGAAACTTAGCCGCAACCTCCAAAATAATTATATAAACAATGTGATAACTAAAGATAACAATAAAAACTTATGGTCCTTAAGGCTCAAATAATAAAACCTATAATGATAATGAAACTAAAGCCAATATCCTTAACAAATATTTTGCATCATCATTTTCTGCCTCAGGCGACAAGGAAATTTCAATAAATTTAAATAAATTGGAAGAAATAGGTAACATAACTGTAGATGAGATAGGTATACATTCACTCCTAAAAAACTT
>MUZC01000233.1:138868-190477 GCA_002072015.1 Radix auricularia | reverse complement strand
TACATGTTAAATATCATCTCAACAATATGTATTTGTGAGGCTGGAGACAACATTACATGTTAAATATCTTCTCATCTTTTTATTGTTCTAAATAAAGTTAACATTTAGTTGTCCTGAAATCATATAAGTAAATACAATTTTAGTTTAAAAATAAATAATATGCACTTGTAGGTATTATGAAAAAAAAAACAGCTAATGAAAATGTAAACATGGATTTAAGTCTCACCTTTGTATCTTCTCGTCTCTCTGCCAACTCTCACCTTTGTATCTTCTAGTCTCTCTGCCAACTTTTACCTTTGTATCTTCTAGTCTCTCTGCCAACTCTCACCTTTGTATCTTCTAGTCTCTCTGCCAACTCTCACCTTTGTATCTTCTAGTCTCTCTGCCAACTCAGCCTCAGACCTCATACTGTTTCTCTGGAACATTCCAGAAAAATAATTAATAGTAATATTGAGAAGTATTTAACAGAGTCAATGCACAATGTGTTGGCCTTGATCTGTGAGTTCAAGTGTTAAAGTGATAAAGATTGACCAAAAGGCAGTTGTACTTACAGATGGTGGGGCCTGCAAGTCGAATTGAAGTGTTTATGTGAATTGTTTTTGTGAAGTGTTAATGTGTTAAAGATGGACTGAATGCTCTCATTGTCCAGTTGCACTTACTGACGGTGGGTTCTGCTCATTGACCACAGACTCTGACCTCTTGGTCTTGGAAGAAACTTTCTCTGTTTTGTTTGACTGGACGGCCACAGAACCTCTCATTGCTGGGGAAACAATGACAGTGTGTACCAAAAATACAATCAACATGGGAAAGTGAAACTCAGATCTTCTAGGAGATGTGGGGAAAATATGTTCTCTAAGTATGGTGACAAGATTTTTTAAAATATGTAGTAGTGTGCACACCCAAAAAGTGTCGCACCATGTGTACTGCACTGAGATGCACTAGGTTCTACTTCCTTTCTTCTCTCATATCTAGTGCATCTCGGCGTGGTGCACATGGTACAACACTCTGTGGGTGTGCACACCACTACATATATAAGATCAGGTTTAAATTAATCTTTAGGGGCTGTTTTAACTTTGAAAGTTATTTAAATCCAAAGACTTACAGGCCCTGGAGCCTGACCTCCTGTCCAGGTCTTCCTGAGTGATGTTCTTGAGGAATATGAAGGCAGGTATAACAACATGACCCTTGCCAACAGCACTGATGATCTCCTCATCATTGTCCAGCACAGACAACTTTATGTACACATCTCTCTTTGACGTGTTCACTTGCAAGCTGGCAAAGTGGTCCTCAGCAACCTTGACAGACTGCCTGAATGTTGTAACATAACAGAGGAATATCAGCGGCGCAGCCCTGGGATTTTTTACTCGGACTCAAAAGACTTGTCATTTTTAAACTAATGAAAACTGTGTACTGAATTAATCTTCTTATAAAACATTTTCTGGTATTAATGTTATATCCCTGTAGGTTAAACAATTTAAAGGAAAACAATCATCAAGAGTTATTGAGTACAGAGGACATAACTCTAAAAGTGAAACAAGTTTTTAATTCATTTGATATATTTTTGATAACTGTGAACAAAACATGATGTATCACTGAGCTTGTAAATTTGTCAGTCAGGATTCTTTGGTTCCTAGACTTGCTCAGCAAACCCCAAATGAAGAGGTTATATGTCACAGACACTCCTTGTACTCACCTACAAAAGATATCACATCCCACGCTTCTCCTTAATAAGTTGAACAGTTATTAAAGTTTTTTAAATTTATAAAAATTCTAGACCATGAAGGAATTTAAGAAAGACCATTTGGCAGTTGAAGATAACTGAGAGAATTAGAATATTTAAAAAACTATTTCATAGGTTACAACAAACCTGAAGATAATGTTGTTATCATTGGGGATGTAATATTCTTTAATCTCTTTGGTGATGAAACTGCTGCAGACTTCTGCTGTCTGTGGCGCTGGCAGGGGACTCAGTGATCCAATCAGGCGCATTCTCCAGTTGCCTGAGGTCAGAGGTTGCTCCACTGTTCTAGCCTCTGCCACAAATGAGTAGCCTTTCTATTGGTTTGAATATCAAAGTGAGACAAAATTTGGAATTCAGTAATGTAAAGAACTCACTTGGGCAGCAAAGAAATAATTGACCTATAACTAGGGGTATGCCCAGTATCGGTGAAGCCCTACATATAACTGCAACAAGACAAATGAGCTGAATTGCATACAACTTTTGTTTGTACTTTCATTGATATCAGTTCAGATGTGAGCCAAGTTTGAAAGCCGTTAACCCAAGCAGATCATTCAGACATCCCAACAAACCTTGTTCTTCTTGTAGACATATGGTGCAACCTTCTGGAAAACCCTGGGGATCTCCTCATATGTGTCATTGTTGATGACACGTAGCATGCAGGTGCTGATGGGAACATACAGTTTGGGAACCACTAGCATTTCTTCCTTCACATAGAAGATATCCCTGATAAGTGGAAACATTGCAAGAAATTGTTTTTGTAAAAAATCCTAAGATCTTATTTTACAACATTAAATTGATGAAATATCAAATGTTGACACTCGATAGAGAATCTCTTGTTAAATGACTTGTTCTTTAATGTCATAAATCATGTAGTTAGTTATAACAAGTAGATAAAATCAAACAAATAAGTTGACTGTCGAGAAGGGGTGACCTCTACGCGGTTGGTTCAACAGACGAGTAAGGTCATGGAGTAGACCACGAACTGAAACTGACAACTCATGGCATGGAATGCTGAAGACCGATGTTAGGTGTTAGGTGCTAGTCATATATGATTACAGTCGCTGTACGAATCTTAGGCAGAGCATTTAGATGCAATGCCGATGATAAAAACCAAAGTACACGTTGAGGGTCGGGTTACTCCAAAGCGACCGTTTCGTCCCCTGAATTAACTAGCAATGCCACTGAGCAGTGCCGGTTTAGGGCCAGGAGCGCCAGTACGGATTAGCACAAATGAACCACTAGGAACGCATTGGACGCCAGCTCTGAGAAAACCTTCCGGTGGGGGTTAAATCCTAGGTAGGGCAGTGATGATCCCCCGCTTTGCGACGATCCAAGCCATTGAGACTCGTAAGCTTTGCCGGGGTGACGCCGAAGTGATAGCAAGTCGAAGTAGGGAAAATTCCACCCCTCCCTCGGGAGGCCAACTTAGTGGGAGGCGTTTTCGACCTAGTGTCCTGGACGCCCAGGCAGCTGCTTCTAGAAGCAACTGCTCTGGGGAGGCTTCTCAGCTTTTACGTCCCTGAGGGGGCCAGAGAGTTGAGGGGGTTTTCCGGGAAGCCCCATGAAGAGCGCAGGCTCGGGACTTCTGATATTCTTCCACATGTAGGATTTTCAGTTGACTATTATAACTCAGACACTAGAGAGTATTTGTAACAGCATTAAAAAAGAGGATTCACCTGAAGACAATGAACCAATTCATTGACGGTTGTTCACTGTATATTCCCTTGTAGTCAGCATAGGAAATCTTATTCCACTCATCTTGGTAGAAGGGATACAGTGGGATCATATCAGAGTTTTTCCTGAACATCTCCCTAGAGGACAATAAAGTGAATTTCAAAAACTTTCTTTAAACCTTAAAACACACAAAATATGCTCTAGATCAGGGGTCTCCAAACTACAACCGCGGGCCAGATGCGACCCACAAGGCCCTCTTATCAGGCACCTTGAGATCTTTAAATCTAAGAAAAATAAATAATATTTTTACCTGTAGTTTACCACAAAACTTAGTATTTGGGGTTTAGTAGTCGGCCCCCAAACTGCTGCTTGACAATTAATGCGGTCCTTCATCAGAAAAGTTTGGAGACCCCTGCTCTAGATGATTAGATATGATATGACATCACATATCTTGACCGCCCTCCCGCCAATTTTTTCCCTCTTTCTCTTGCCCTGTGTTTTAGTATGTATCATACAGCCAGGCAGCTCAGTAATAAAATGTATTATCCCAAATCATATTATGTATGAGTAGTTTTATCTAGGGAGTCAAAAGTACCTGAGTAGGAAGAGACCATTTTCCTCAGCATTAGCTTCAATATAAGACCAACACTTGCTCAAGATTTCAGTTACTTTGGCATTGTCTGGAGTGTCTGAGAATCAAAGAAACATTTTGTCATAGACTAAAAAACAGTTAGACTCCATTTAGAACTCATTTAAATGTAACATCACAAGCCCCTTCTATACAAAAAATTTTAAAACTCAATTTACAATGTAATTGTTCAATGCACTTAATTTTCAAATAACTTATATTGTCAACATCACTGATTGTAAAATTAATAACTTGGAGATTTAGAAATTGTATGACAGTATATTCAAAGTATTCTATCATTATCATTCTAATTTCATTTGGCCTGATTGAGTTGTTCAGATGAAAAAATTAACCGGTCCACTGTTTAAACTTTTGTTTTGATTACAAACTTCAAATGGCTTCTATCCTAAGAATAGCCCAATATAAAGTCCCCCCAGCTGTATCCAAAATGTTTCTCCCTTCAACTTCAAAAGACATAACTGTTGCCTAGCTCTGTGCCTCATGTCATATAGGCACTGTGACAAACTCATTTGACAATAAATTTAGTGCCTTGAACCTATGCCCTTGTATTTTACAAATAGGGAAAGTTACTTTATCAAAGTAGTTCTTAAAATTAAAATTTTCGTTTGGAAAATTTAATAAATTACATTTTTTTAAACACCAAAATGAAATACACAACACCATGTAAAAAAAAACCAACATATTTTCAAAAAAAAAGATATCAGAAATTGTTTAATGAATGGGGACTAAAGAAGTTCATAAATAACAAGTAGACATTGCTAGCATTCTTGATGTCAGGTTACCAGACAAAACTCAACTCACCAGCTTTCCTGGCTGACTGAAGTTTACGTGTAAAGAAACCCCTCCAAGCCTTCTGTATTTTCACTGCAGCTATTTGCTCTTCAATGGTGGGGTGTCTGTGGAATGATTTCATCATACAAATAAACAGTGCAATTAAATGTCATTGGATGTGCATATCATTAATATAAATTGCTATATTGGTGTAAAAGCAAGGTACAAGTATTTGATGATAAATTTTTCAACACTATTCTCTTACTTAAAATATTAACTAAAAGCCATCACACACATTTATCAAAGTTCATTAAAAAAATAAATGAAATATGTATAAAAGAACAAATTTAAGTAATAGTATTACTAATAGGATATTAAGAAGTTTCAAAATGTAATCATTCACATTGCCCTGAAAAGACATTCCCATGACAAAAACAAAATAATCCCAAATAAAAAGATATAAACAAGTTAAATGAAATAATTTCAGATCAACAGTTAAGATACATACTTTGAAAAGTTGTTGAATCTGGAAAGATGTTTGACATAGTTTAAATGCTTATCCCAAGAGTTATGAAACTTTCATTGAAACGATGTTTGGCCTTGTTTTGTTGTAAATATATTATATTATTTTTATAGTAAGGGGAAACCATCAATAGGGAACCAATTAATAGATTCTTTTAAATGAAACTTAATTATTGTTAATAGAAGATGAAGTTTCATTTTGTAAGGTCTCTAATAGAAAGGTCTTTAAAGGTTATCTCCCTGGCCACTCCACATTTTTCTATTTTGAATAATTTATTTCTTTGTAAAGCTTTGTTATGGGTAATGAATCGTTGCTTCATGGGAAATTATACTTTGCCTTTGAATCCAAAAACAAGCTAATTAGTAATCTTTTCACATAGTTTCTTCCAATTATTTAACATCTAATTACTATTAATTACAATGCACTTAAGAGTGAATAATAAATGTAATGAACTAAAAATAGCAGACATTGGTTCAAAAGCATTTTTCAAAATACAGTAAAAATTAAACACAATGAGCAGACAAAAAAGAAAAACTACCAAAATACAATGCCTGGGAAATTGGGGATCTGCAACATGAACTCATTTGTTCCAAATTAGTTACTGTCTTTTAATACAAAAATTTGAAATTTTAATGAGACATGTTAAAGGTTTTTCTCTTTTATAAATATTTAAGTTTGTAAGTGGACACTGACCCAAAGATGCATTAATAGAGAGTAAAGAGTGGAACCATTTTGGGATGTTCACTTACAAGATAACAGATGAATGTTATACTTGATAATGTCAACAATAGTAACGATAACTAAAACATGTAAGCAAAACAACTCATGGTGTGTGAAAACAGGAAACCTACGTTTTTATGCCAGATCTGTCAATACAAAACAAGATCGTTTTAGATACTCTATCAGGTTGTAATTTGTTATCATAAAAAAGTGGAACTTTTTTTTTTGCATGAACGAGGTGGAGGAATATCTGTGTAACTCATACATTATAATTTAAACAAGTTTTACATCACACTGTTGAGGCTGGTTAAAATTTAAAAAAATATTTTGTAATTGGTGGAGTGGTGATAACACGGTGCTTTCAATATGATAGTTGTCCAAGACTCAGATATTTAATTATCCCTCACACACTACTCACTCCTAAACAAGATCATTAAAAGATTCTAGGCCTTAACAGCAAAAACAACTTTTGATTGAGGGTCACCAATGTGGGGTAGAAAAAAAACCTCCTAAAAACATAGCAAAAGTTATTACAGCTCAAAGTAACAGGTTGCTATTATCTGAAGTGATAGAGTTCTGTTAGTTAAATTTGTGTCCACAAGTTTCTGAAATAAAATTATTCTATTATGATTGAGGAAAGTTTATAGCTTTCCCAAAGAAATGCTGATTCAAAGCAATGTTCATAAAATTTTTGGCTGTTTAAAGTGATTAATATTTAATATTTTCAGGTTCAAAAAAAAAATCCAATAAAATTTCAACACTAATAAAAAAACAACACTGAAAAATAATAAACAATACAACTATAAAATTCTGATACAAATACATTAAAATACAATTTTCTGGGAATTAAAACAAATTTTATTGAATGTTAACATACTCTTTAGCTGTTGCACTGAAATAGAAAGTAATAAAATTTCAATTGTATCTAGTCTAGAGCAACTAGAAAATACTTTATGATAGGTTTCTGAATGTTATATTATGACTTGACAAGGCTTCTTGGACATATGACGTACACTGTTTTTTTTTTTTTTTTTTTTTTTTGTTTTTTTGTGGAATAACATAAGAGATGCTTTATGCTATCATGATGATTTTGTCTACAATACAACACAATGAACTAAAACATTTGTCTTTTGTTAGTGGAAGTTGGGTTTAAATAATGTTTCATCATATTATTTTTAAAAAATTGAAAAAAATGTACATTTACAAGGTTCATGCTGTATAAAATATGAATACAAATATTTTTTAAAATTTATTTACCTTCCCATCCAGGGTAAATCAATTTTCTCATGTTCTGTAAGATAAAGTATTTTTTACAAACTTGAAATATTGAACTATTGCAAAAACCTTTAATATTTTTAACGTAACTATTTTGTCAGTGTTGGTAACAGACAATCAGATTACAGTTAAAGCATTATTTACATTTTTTTAATAAAAAAATAAGATGAAAATGATGCTCTATAGTAAAATTATATATTTTAAAACATGGCTAACTTTTCTAAAAGTTTCACTAATAACATAAAAGTTGATAATAATAGTAATATGATTGAAATATCATTAACAATGTGACAAATGAAAACACCAATAAAGTGATGATAAAATCATTAACAAAATTTTTAACTTACCTACTTCAAATGTGCTTGTGTCTAATTGAATAAATAAAATATGTTTTATTCGATTATGTACAAGATAACAGGTAAATGAAACAAAATATTTTAACAACAATAAAAAATAGTTTAACATTTTATATCAGGGTGTTTCACTTTTGATTTGATGGTACACATCGACGAATTAGTAGTTAATATTGTCTATCAGATAAAATCTTTAAATTTTTTCAATCATATTATCTTTCAGAAATTGTGCTTTATATTAGTTATATAATTGTTTTTTTTAAGTTTTACATTGCTATTTTTCAATAGTTTATAAAATACATCTCAATCACTGTAATTATCAATTTTAATAATGATACCAGGCATACATTTGATGACAGATTTAAGTTAAATTTAAAAGATATTTGAAACATTTCGTCCAGTTGCAATAAAATTTAAAAGCTGCTATAAATAAGAACCTGGTAAATTTGGTTAAAGACTTGGTTAACTGGTTACATAAAATTTCCATGGTTCCTTAGAAATAACAAAGCTAATATAATTATTCATAAATATAGCCCTTTTAATTATCGATTATTTCACATTTTTAAAACATAATATTTTAAAATAATTTGCTTATAAACCTATAGAACTAATAAATAAATGTAAAGTATTCAAGTTGCCTGTTACTACTTATAAAAAGATAAATAGTGTATAATAATTACCAATATGAACTACTGTAACTACTTTTGTATAAAATCACTTTCATTTTTTAAAAAAGTGTAAGTTTAAGTTTAAAACATTGATCTCATGAAAGAAAATGTGTAAATAAATTGATGGCATAATTATAAAGATTGTAAAATAAAAATTCTTTAAAGTTGCATGTTAAATATTATTGGTAATAATTTGCTTGAATAAATTAAAGTAAAAATAAATCAAATTTCTCACTTTGTTTTTACTCATGAAATGTCTTATTAAAAATGTATGATATTCAGTCTACTGAATATGATTTTAGAGATCACTGTTCAATAAATAAAGCCTTGAAATTAAGTAATAGTAAATGTTTATTGATATTGAATGATTAGCTCCATGTATATATTTTAACCAGTTTTTTTGTTTATACTAAACTGTCACCTTAAAACATTGTTGTTAAAAAATCGAGAGTATAAAGAAAAATAAAAGTGAAGAGTTATTTAATTATATATAACTACTCGCTATAATATTTCTATAGCAATAGCCAATAGGCAAGGCATAAACTATGTCTGATAATAATTTAAATGATGAGCAAGATAAATACTGTTGAAATATAAAGATTGTGTACCTGGAACAATGGGAGCCTGATTTCCAACTCCTATCACACATTGATCAAATAAATTAATGAAAGATCTACACATTTTTAAAATATTTATTATGATTATATTATATATCTAAATAAAATGAAATTTATTTAATTTCCGTTTAAAAGAATTAATATTATCAAAAAGTATTTCTAAAAATCTGTAGTGGGATAACATTTATTATATGAACTCTATCAATTGTTTGTTTTTGTTCTTTGTTCCAAATTTTAACTTTATATCTACATCAATTTGAAATCAATAACTTACTTTTTTTAGTGACAGGTTTGGCTGAGCCACGTCCACTAGTTTGACTTGTTGCTGAATATAACACAAATGAAATGAATTTAGAATTAAAAAAAGGTTTTCAAGCTAAAAATGTAGGATAATTAAACAGTTTAGTAAAAAATTTCATTTTTTAAAAAAACATTAATAAGTTGTGTTATTGATATGCATGGTTAAAATAAACTTTTAAAAAACAAGATTTTGGCTAATTATCTGTCTAAGAATTTAAGATAAATTTCTGAAATATTTCAAAATGTTTGATTATGAAAACTTTTCGCCTAATATAAGAAATCAAAGCTATCAAAGATTTGTTTTGGCTCCTCACTTATTTCAGATTTAAGAGCTTATCTTATCTTTATAATCTCAGTTAAATACAGTTAAAAATATGAAATCTGTCAAAACTGCTACTGTCATCTAAGCTAACATAACGCAAATTCAAACAACAGTGTTATGTACTCAATGCAACACAATATAACACAGTGAAAACAAAAAGAAGAGACAATTAAGTGATGTTGACATTTTCATCTGTAAATACCCATTGAAATCAAAATTGACTTATTTGAGTTTTTGGAGACTTTAATCTAATTCAAAACAAAACTTTCTCTCTGAAAATATAACGGACCAGCATAATTTAATAGGCCAAAATTTATTTTACATTTATGAAAATTTATTTTTAAAGTGGGAATGTAGAACTATAAAAAATAAATAATATTGTTATTAAGTAGATTTTCATTTAATAATGTCAAAGAAATAAAGTTACCTAAATTTAATTTTTATCAAGCATGACAACAACATAACTACAAACAAACAAACAAACAAAAAAAACAAACAAACAAAAATTTAAAAAGGGTCACTATGCATAAGACTACTGAGTATTTTTTTCTGATCTATTAATGCCATTATTTACAATGCTAATGTTATCAACATGACTATAAATTGAATTTTGCAAGTTAATACAGGATAAATGTATTTAAGATGATGTAAGTCTTATAATAAAAGCATATTTTTGGTAATGAAGGCTATTGTAATAAACAATAAAGTAGGTGGATGAGGTGGGGTACTGCAATCAAGATTAAAAGACCTGATGAAAGAAACCAATAAAACAATAAATTGGAAATCCTGAAAAATAAAAGAGAATTTTTTTTATATTCCAAGAAAAATATTATTTCCATTGTTGTTTCTTAGCTGAAAAGGCTCTCTGATAAATACATTCATTTCTAAGTTCTGTTTATTTTTCAGGCACTTCTATTCCGTGTTTTACTCATTTATTTTTGAAAAAACACTAGTGTTGGAACATGATTTAGAAACACATATATATGGCCATTATTTTAAAGAATAATGAGAAATTTTTTTTAAAAACAACACTTATCTAATAACAAAAATAAAAGTGACCTTTCTAAAAGAATAGAGAATTGTTGAAATTAGATTAAAAGAAAATTGTGTAATTAGTTAAAAGGCTTTGATTAACTAATAACAGGAAAAAAAGCAAAGAGTGCTTGTAAAAATTCTGCTAAACAACAACACAGCTATTGAAATTCTTAAATGAAGTTCAAGGTCAACCTTTTGCATCATGGAGTCTATCATCAGAGTGAGCTCTAGATTCTGTAGTAGGAATTAATTAAATAAAACAACTTGATGAGTTTTATATGTTAAAAATTACATTTGGATCTAATCGATGTAACCTTAGATCACATGCAGTGGCGGCTTTAGGTCAGCGCGGGGCCTAGTGCCAGCAATGACCCCGCGGGGCCTAGTGCCAGCAATGACCCCGCGTGGCCAGAGTACTAGTAAAGATCGCTAAGCACCAGTATGCTATGGTATTTAAAAATATGAAATATCTTGATTATTGTGTAATTTTAATACCGCGTGTCACCTTTTTATTAAATTATTACAAGTTCATTATTTTCTCTGGTCTATAAACAACGGTTTATTCTTATTGAAAAATGACGTGCCGGCTACGACGTGATTTAAAATGCAATTTATTGGCAGACATTTTGGTTCTACATGTATAGGCTATTAACCAGGATGAGACATGTTCAGGACCGAAACGTGGGGCCTACCTAAGCGCGGGGCCTGGGGCAGTCGCCCCAGTTGCCACCCTCAAACGCCGCTCCTGATCACATGAATGTATATAAACTATTTTAATTATAATTCTATTTTCAACTGAAAATAATTGTTCCAAAGCATGATCAATATGTTAATAAATGTCTTTGAATTATTGACAACACACCCACAGCCTAACTTAAGGAAAAGAAAGAAATGGGAATAGGCAAGGGACTGATCATAAATTAAATGCTTTTGAGCCAATGTGAGGTTATGCATTTTTGAAATATTTGAAAATCGTGGCTATAATTTAGATATGTAACTTTGAAACAACTGAAGTTTAAAATTGTTTTAATTTTTAATTAGATTTACTAAATGCATCACCCTAACCCTTTTAAACCCTTCAAATCCCCATTCACACTAAATTAAATATTTTACATTGGTCTTGCTGGGTATGGATTTTTAACACATAAAGGGAATATCAGGTTCAAAGAGTTAAACATATTGATGGTATATATACTGAATGCATTAAACAACTTAACATGAAATTTAGGTAAAAGTTGAGATTACAGGTCAGATTTTTTTAAAAATGCATTTAAAGTGGCTTCTCAGTGTCTTCCTCCAAAGGAAACTTTAATTCAATGAATAATCTTATATTTATTTTGTTAAATCTAAACCCGGATGATTCCAGCCCTTACAATACGCATGATGGAAAAAACAGTTCACAGACTATTTAAATAATATATATATTATCAAACTCACACCAAAATGTTATGGAAAGCCTTGTGTATATAATTATTATAGGGGGATATAAAAGGTATTTTTCTGGCAATCTAAATATCACAACACTTGAAGGCACAAATAAATGATGAATCACTGAGTTTTAAGCAGCTGTGTATGCAATAATGATGCAAGTATAAAAGAAGAAGAATTTTCATCAAAGTTCTAGAGTCTAGAGTTTGCTTAGTTATATTTAAAAAAAATAGTTTTTGCTGGGCTTTCAAGCAAAAAAAAATCATTATTGTCATGTATCAAACATTGTTAAGATGTATAACGCTTCTACCAACAATAGTAAATGTTGAAAATGTCATGTCATCAGAGTGACACAAATAGTAACATTAAATAACTAAATAACTTTAAACAAATTTAGAACAGCTTAAAATATGTTGATTGAAATGAGAAGGCAGCTGTTTTAAGCTTCTGGTGGAACACAGAACTGCAGATTTATAACAGTAGAATGTTTCAACCACAAAACTCAATACTGGCCAAACAATGGGTTTAATTGAACACTGAAATCTATTAGTGAAAGTTTAGCATGATAAACTTCTTATATCATACCAACTGGTGAAACATGCACGGATGGTTCTATAAAGAAAAGGTGCTTTAAAATTAGTTTGAGAGCAAGGCAAAGGTTTGAAGATAAATAATTGTCAGTCTCTGTAATGATTTTGGTAGTTCAAGATTGTTGTGGTTGTGTCAATGAATGGCAACATGCCTCTTGTGTTTTGATTTTTAAAAATGTACAATAAAGAATCATGAAAGAAACTTTGACACACATATTTAACTATTAATTCATTTTGAGCCATTGTTTATTTTCTCTTCTTTTTCTCATTTAGAAATCAGAACAAAGTGAAAGTATACATTAGAGGGATATCAATAATATAAAAGCCAAGCAAAGTTGTTAATACTTTTGGAGATATTTCTTTTTGTGAATGAGAAAGAATTAATGAATCCCATTTTAAAGTTATGCAATTTTATATTCAATGTAACAAAATAATATGCATTAATTTCTGATTATTATTTTAAAAAAATTATTAAAATTTTATTTTCATCGTCAAAAAAAAATATTTAAAAAGATCCAATGTAATGACATGAAGCAAATGTTGCCAGCTTTAGCTTTATTTGTTAAGTTAGTTGATACATTTTCTTTTTATGACATACCTGGCCTGCTGGGGACAGGGACGTTCAGGATGTTGGGTGTAACTGTGTCAAACAAAAATGACCGCCAAGCAAATACAACATCAGGGTTGATGATGTCCTTCAGGACCTTGCGCAGCAGGACATAGAGGGACTCATTGAAGATCTGCAATGTGTGCAAAATTTTGATAGAAGCAAATGGGACATGAAATATAGAGTTGTTTTATGAAAAATTATGAGGATTCATAGAGATATGTTTGTTTTCTTGGTTTGTTATTTTGATACATACTTTACAGATTCTCCTTCTATGTAGAAGATTACTGTGTCCTAAATTCTTTTTTATTAGAACACACAGACCATCCTGACCAGTTTGACAAGTGAGGCTACAAGGGGATTGTATGGCACAGTGCCAAATCATCTTTATTTACCCCATATAATGTCAGGTACCCATCAGAGCTGGGTGGACTCAGGGACAAATAATGTCAGGTACCCATCAGAGATGGGTGGACTCTGGGACAAATAATGTCAGGTACACATCAGAGCTGGGTGGACTCTGGGACAAATAATGTCAGGTACCCATCAGAGCTGGGTGGACTCTGGGACAAATAATGTCAGGTACCCATCAGAGCTGGGTGGACTCACCGACAAATAATGTCAGGTACACATCAGAGCTGGTTTGAGTCAGTGACAACTAATGTCAGGTACCCATCAGAGCTGGGTGGACTCTGGGACAAATAATGTCAGGTACCCATCAGAGCTGGGTGGACTCTGGGACAAATAATGTCAGGTACACATCAGAGCTGGGTGGACTCAGGGACAAATAATGTCAGGTACACATCAGAGCTGGTTTGAGTCAGTGACAACTAATGTCAGGTACCCATCAGAGCTGGGTGGACTCAGGGACAAATAATGTCAGGTACCCATCAGAGCTGGGTGGACTCTGGGACAAATAATGGCAGGTACTCATCAGAGCTGGGTGGACACCTTTAGCCACAGGATGGAGTCTCTGCCTTCACAGAGACATGAACTGATTGAAGGAAAACAGCAACATTGGATGATCATAGCTGGAATGAAGAACTATATTTTTTTTAAAATTAAGAGTTTCAATGAAAGTAATCTCTGATCTCATAGCCTTCAAATAATAACTTCTTTATGAAATAGTACTTGAGGAAGAAATTTCTACTAAAACAGTTATAACTAAGTGTATCTATGCATAATCAAATTTTCAACTTATTACACCATTACAAAAAATCTAAGTAGTATATGGCCAAAGAAAGTAACTTCTTCTCCTACAGCACATATCATTTTTAACTCTTAATGAGCCAAAGCGGGGTAATACGCGCATAGCCTCTATTACCAATGGGCCGTAAAAACACGCCTCAATGGCATTCTCTTTAGAAACGAAATCACAGAAAGTAAAAACTATTCAGTGCGGGATAGAAGATGTATTCAACTTACAGAAATGATGGCGATTGCCTTCACTTGTGCTTTCGC
The DNA here is from genome assembly GCA_002072015.1 of Radix auricularia. Taxonomy (NCBI): domain Eukaryota; kingdom Metazoa; phylum Mollusca; class Gastropoda; family Lymnaeidae; genus Radix; species Radix auricularia. The sequence goes on along the minus strand of MUZC01000233.1, from coordinate 175,743 downwards.
TCGGTTCGCAAAGCGAAGTTTCGTGGTAGTTTTTACTTTTTTTTTGGAAGATCTGATTTTTCTATACATTTTTGTACAAATAATAGTACTTAATTAACTACAGGTAGAAATAGTATTAATTAAACTCAAGACGGTCTTTTGGATATGTAATCTAACCATATTTACTCTAAAAAATGAAGTCAGTATGACAATAATATTATAAATACACTTTCAGGAATTTTTGTAATTTCATAGCCAGTAGATCGCAATTCAGAAAATTCTTACGGGACTGAGACGGAAGTTTTCCGAAAACCTTATGGCACATTAAAGAGTTAATTATTTATTATCCAGAATTTTTCCCATGAATTAGCTCACTCTATTATCTCTATGTTGTACTAAAGAACAAAATAAGGGTGAGACTGCAATCAGGCTCATAGATAAGTAGATATATGTCATACATGCCTTGTTTGCACAACACATATCTCTGGCACTGAATTATAGAGACTCACCTGAAAGTGTTGAACTTTAGAGATCTGTTTATTGGCCAGGTAAGGACAGTGAGCTTGGACTAAAGCGTCCCACTCTTGTTTAAATCTTGGTGGCTCAGGGAAGGCCTGGATACATTTTCCTAAACACTGGATGACTGCAAGGGCATTGTCTCGGAATCTACAGCTCTCCTGTAAATAAAATGCCAAAATATATAACAGAGAATATTAGATCATACTATTCTCTTAAAGTGGAAACTTCATACTCAGTTCAGTTAAGATAAATGGTAGGTTCATAAATGGTATAAATGAAATGCTTCATTAAAAAGAGAGCCTTTGCAAATCACAAATATAACACTTTACCAGTTGAGTATAGTTCCATTTCAAAATAAATTTGCTTGTAACAATTTTAACTTTGGCCCACAAGTCAGCCCACGTACTGCAGATATAAATGAATCCTTCTGAGGCACCAGTCCTCTTGGCTTATATGACCCATGGCCGGGACAGACATCTTTAATTCCACGCACACACATAAAAAAAATAAAAAATAGCTCAGCTCACATTAGTAAGTAATGGCATAACCGTCTCCTCATCACCAAACACAAAGTTTGTTGTGGAGCACATGTGGACGTAGTGACCTAGTGGAGATGACATCATAAGTCTCAGAACATGGCGCCTGAAATAAGAGTTTGCCATGAAATAATTCCAAAGAAGCTATATCGTCAACATAGACTAAGCTGGGTTTAAAACTATAAATACAAAATACAACAATGATACAATAATGTTTTTATGTTAAAAATGTTCACCAAGAAGTTGCACTGATTTAACTTCATTTCCTCAATCAAATTCTGCCTCATCCCATTTCAAAACGATCAATTTTACCTATCTTTAGTCAGCAGTTTAAGTGTATCAAAATCTTTAAGCTTTTCAAATAAAGTTTCAGTACAGAGACCAACCTATTAGTTCCTAAAAACAGCTTGAAATAAAATGATCATTTGAGCAAATGAACACTGTCACATAATTGAAATCAAATATCACGGCCAGAACTGAACTTGACCTTACCCAGGGGGCAGTGTGAGTAGAGCAGCTTTTGTCCCTGTAGTTCTTAGCCTTAATATGGGCTGACCAGTCACAAGACTCTTCCAGGAGTATGGCTCGGCCACAAGAGACCCTGGTGTCACTGGGGGTGGGGGCTTTGTTTCAGCAATGATGTGATCACCTTAAGACAGAAAAAGTTCTATTTTTATGTGTCTGCTATAAATTAAAAACAACTGGCATAAATCAAAACTTGAAAAAGAAAATTATTACTTTAAAAAAACAACAGCTGTTTACTAATAGCCAACAGATCTTCTCTAACCAATGCTCTCTTTAAGGTGCGTGACTGTGCGGCCACGCAGATATCCAACCACTGACACACAGCGGTATAGAATTACCACGCAGCAAATTTATACAATATTGCACAAAAAACGGATGCTGAGCAACTTTTCACACACGTTTTTTTGCTTTGCTCACTAACCAACAAACCTTAGAGAGAACATTGATTCCAAAAATTTTGAATTTCATTATTTGAAGGAGGAAATAGCTAAATTAATGTAGAAAATAGTAACAAAGAACATTCTAGTGGAAAATTTGGTATCTATGTAGAAAGAGTTTAAATTATAAGATGAAGATTATTTGAAATTTCTTTTTAAAAAATAAATATAAAAAGAAATAAACTGATAACTACTTTCCTCACTTTTATTTCAATATCATTCTCCTACAATGAAAATAAATTTGTACCAGAATCATTACTAAAATTTTATTTAAAAAATAGAGTACCAAGAATCATTGAGGCATTGGTCATCTCCTTCTCAAGCTTCTCAATGTCTTTGTTTTCTTTGCCATGTTTGACCGTGGTCAGTGACATTTTCTTCTCCTCACTGGGGTGAACCGGTCCATCAAACCAACGGGGCAGGACAGTGAGTGACACAAGGATTTCAGTCTGTTTCAAATTGTCCACAACTGGAACCATGTCAAGGACATATTTAACAGAAAGAGAGGAAATATTATTTTAACTATTATTTCACACAACAATTTCATGTACATGCCCTCATTTGTGTTCACATGCCCATTTTTTTATTTTTAAAACATCATTTTTCCAGCAAGAGAGAAGCCAAAAAATTAAAATCTGACATCTTATCTTATCTTATCTGTTACAGACACTCCTTCTCTACAGAAGATTATTGCGTTCTACGCTTATTATCAAAATATAATTTCATAGAAAAATGTTTATTCTATTAACAGCTTTAATTTTAATATAATAGCATTTTTATGAAGTAAATGGAATTTCTTTCATGGGGTAAAGTCCTAAATGAGTTTGACTTTGAAATTTTTAAAACATTTCTTTTACTAACAAATGAGTTTTAAAATATTTCATCAGTTTCAAAAGGATACAGAGATAATATGATGATGAACTGTCAGCTGTAGTCTGAAATAAGTATAAAAATATAAGGAATAATTATATTTTTTAATGGGCAGGGCTACAAAAAGTTAATTGTTTATTTAAAATTCACAATGGTTATAAAAAATTAAACAGTTAATCCACACCCACCACTACTATCTGAGCCCCCAGCACTTCAACAATGGAAATTCTGTGAAAAAAATCATTTTAAAATATTCTGAAACTTGTAGCCGCGGTTGAGGAATTTATTAAAACTTTAAGTTTGACGACGGAGTAAAAGACTCTGAATTCATCAAGGTCTAACTCACTCTAGGAAAATATCATTTCTTTTTAAAAATATTTTTAAAGTTTCCATTGTTCTAATATTTTATCGTGATACACTGTTCATTTTTCCCCCTACATCTGAAAGAGTGAAATATTTAAAAACTACATATTGAAACAGTCCACACAAATCTACACAATTATAATCCTACAAAAACTTCAAAGTTGAAATTTTCACAAATGCCACTAAGTGACCATTCATAGCAAATGAGGCGCACGGCATGTGATAAAGAAAATATGTAGGGTGACAAGAAAAAGAGAAATATGATACCGACATTTGATGGTGGTACTTAGATGTGAAATGTGATAGTTACATACAATAAATTTTCTCTAGTGCAATCACAGTGAATGTCACAAAATCAAGACTCACTTCAGCATCTTCTCTCTCATCCATGTCACACTAAATGTATTGCAGGATTATGATGGAACTCAAGTTAAATTAAATACCTACACCAATTTGTTTTAGTTTGTTTAAATTTCATACCATTGGTAGTTTGGATGACATACAACAGATAAGAAAATGTTTGTTTCATTAATTTCATGAGAAACTTTTATATAATAAATCTTATTTAATATATTTTTTTATATTGCATTGCCAAAAAAAAGAAATTTCATTCAATAACTAAAAACAAACTTCAAAAATATTAGTGAAGTAGCTAAGTTCAAAAAAATAATACCCTATCTGATATTAATGGAAAACATAATTTCACTGTTTTCATTGCTGATTTTTTAAAATAATGTACTTTTTCCTTCTTTGTACCCTCTGCTTTTTGAACTAAACAAAATCAAAAACTCATCATCATCATTATACAATTTTTATCTTTCTATTGTAATTTAAAATGGTAAATTATTTCTTCCTTTCTATTGAATAAATTGTATTGTTAGGCTAAAAATAGTCCTAAAATAATTGGGTCTCATTCAATGATATAGATTTGCATTGTGGGGGAAAAAAGGGTCTAACTGACAATAATGTTTAATGCCCCAAAGCGTTTTAATGCGTGCCTGTCCAATACGGCCAAAGCGTTGTAAAGCGTGCCTCGATAGTGCTCTCTTTAGAAATGAAATCACAGTAAGTAAATACTTTTCAGTGCATGAAAGATGACCTCTTTGACTTCCGCAATGTGGGTCGTTTCCCTCACTAGTGTTATCACTCAATTCACAAAGTTTTTTGTAGTTTTTACTGTTTTTTTTAAAAAGATGCATTTTTGCTTAAATTAATTATAAAAATATAAGTTTTAAACTACAGTTAAAAATAGTTTTAAAGTCAATACGGTATTTTGGTTATGTAAAATAACTATTCTTATTTTAAAAAATGAAGTCAGAATGACTATAATAACCTAAATACATTTTAAGCAATTTTTTTTAAAAATCATAACCAGTTGAGTGCAATACGGGAATTCCTTACTGCATTGAGGTGGAAGTTTTGCAAAAAAACCTTCTGGGCATTAAACTACTTAAATGTCCTGCCTAAAAATTACACTACAAATTTTAAATACTTTAAATGTTCACCTCGCACAAGTCTATAAGACCTATAGGAATATTTATACAAAATAATCATGGCAAATAGGCTTTGGGAGTAGTTTTGAGTGATTTTTTTACATTTTAATTTTAATAGATGCCGTCAAGACATAAAGTCAAACTTACTGTTGACATCTGGCTTTGTTTTTTGTCTCCTTTGCTTGATGCTGTTGCCGGAGGTATTATGGTCTGAAATTTTAGAGCAAAGTTTTACACCTGAAATTACTTTCAAAACATACCAAAATCATCCCGCTTACCCCACAAACTTAATTGCATTGTTAAAGGTATTCTGTCCAAAGGGTGTTTTACTTTAAACAGGAAACAATGTTTAACAGAGTTTCTTCCATAGAATTTTTAAAGGTAAAAAGAATTGTAATATTATCTTTTTAAAATATTTAATGGTTTCATTTACAAAAACACAAAAGAAGATCTTCTAAGATTACCTCAGATGGAAGAAAAATCACTCAAGAGATAAGAACAAAATGATGTGAGAAGAAATTTTTCAATTATAAAATTTCAAGGTGCATTTTAATTATTTAAACAAGTTACATTAACCACTTAACTAACAGAAATAAATATTTCACCATAATGTTTTTTAACCCCTCTTATATATCATCAATTTTACCAATTTCTTAGAAATAAATGAAATGTTACAGCATAATAAAGTTTAAATTAAAGAAGTAACACAAGCTATTAAGATATATTTGAGAAATGTAGAAATTATAAAAACATACATATAATTAAGCATGAATAAATATAGGTAGGTCAAAATGTTATAATGAAGTTGTCATTTTAATTTTAACAAGTAATATTTTTAAATTGGTTCCATGACCAAATAACAAGTGACAAAACGACCAGGGACAAAATGACAGAGTGATGAAACGACAACATGTTCACTATCTTCAATGCCTTTTTTGCAATAAAGTTTTCAATTATATACCATTACCAATAGTTCATTCAAAGGTGTAATTAAATGCCATTACAAATTAACTACATTTTTGGCATGTGGTTACAATTAGATGTACTTTTTTAAATTATATTTTTTCATTGAGAATTATTGTTCATTGTCTCAAAAACATTATTTTACTAAGTCTGTCAGTTATTATTCTTATGATTAATGATCACAAAAGGTCTATTACTGTCCAGTTATACTGTACAGTCTACCTAAATGTCTGTCTACCTAAATAAGGCAAATAGCTTAGTGAAATTCCATTAAGACCCTCTATAGTTAAATATAATGAAATCATCAATGTAATGTTTGAATAGAAAACAGTAACATGTTTAAAAAGGAAACTTTAATTCTATGATTTTTGTTGTTGCAAAATAGTTTTAAATGGGACAATGTAAAAAAAAAAAAAAGTGTTTTTAGTTTTGCCCACTGAGCTATTGAGTATGACACCTTTAGTCTATATTCAAATGACCTAGTCATGAGGGCTCCATTAGGGGCTTCTACTGTGATCTACATTGTTTTCACAAGACTTTGTTGTTTTATTGTCATAAAAATGTGCACGAAATGCACTGTAAAATGAAACATGTCAAAGTAAAATATTGTTTAAGTTTAACTTTATTAAAACTATTACTAACTATTAACATAAAAAATGTTGTAAGTTAAAAAAAAAAAGTACATATAGTTGTAATTAATTACATGTCAAAAGCCGAGTAAATTTGTAATGGCATTTAATTACACCTTTGAATGAAGTAATGGTGATGGTGAATATTTAAAAGAATAGGTAAAGAATTCAATTGGTTACTACATGTTAATGTAATCATACGCAAGTCCGATAACCTTTCACCAACAGTTTTGCATGCAGAATATCTTAAAAATTTGATTTAACTTAATTGTATAAAAGGCATTGATGATGGTGAACATGTTTTGTTTTGTCAATTTGTTGTTTTGTCACCTTGTAGTTTTGTATCCATGTCATTTTGTCAGCTTGTCATTCTGTCACCTAGTCCTTTTGTCACCTTGTGGATTTGTCTGATCACCGTTTAAATTTAGTTTTATTAAATAAAATATAACTTTAATAATTATTTACAAAATATTTATATTATAAAGAAAAAACTTTAAAAAAAGAAATTTACTTTCTTAGGTGAAAAAAATAGTTACTTATGTATAAAAAAAAAAAAGATGAAGAGAAATTATAAATATTTTGTAAGGCAGTAGAAATTGTTTCAAAGAGCAATAGTCAAGCTTCTAACTAGATAAAGGTGGGGAATAAAAATTCAGTCAAAGTAAGATAAAATATTGCTGTGTTTTTAAGATTAACTAAAGCTCTAAATTTTATATTTGTTTTATTAAATAATTAAGGCCTTAATAATATATATTATCATCACAGAATGAATAGCCCCATAGGCTGTGATAAACATTTACCTATTAAATCTAGAGGCTGGCAGCATTTATTTATCAGCAGTATGAGTTCTAATAAACGTAGTTTATATACTACAAGGTCACAGAATGTAAGTGTGATCAAAATGTATTTACATCATAGAATCAATAGTATATATCTACATAGGGTAGAATTTAACCAGATCTTGTAAAAGGAAACCAGAACTATATCAGAAAAAAAATGCCAAAAAATAATTTTTGGGATTCTTTTATTCAAGTTTTTGACCAATTATTCTAAATATAAAGCGTGGAGATGAATAATTTTGTTTAATTATTGGGTTATATGTCTTTGATTTTGCTTTCTATACTAAAATTTATTGAGATGGGCTTATAAATGAGAACATGGATCTATGGTAATATTACTAAGAAAATTGAATAAAGAATCCCAATCATTACTAAAAAAATATTTTCCATCATATTTCATTTGTGTATTTACTAGGATCAAGACTACTACAACAACTTCATCAACACTCTGAAGGAAAAAAATACCTAGAAACAGAGCTTGAAATTGTGTTAAGCTACTCTCTAATGCTAAGAGTGTCCTTCCAAGCACAATCTCTTCAAGAGAAATTCTAGGCTTAGATTCAAATAACTCAGTGATTTTTAATAAAATAGAATGAAACATTAGATAATGAAAATGTTATGTTTTAATATATTATATAATATTGCTGTTACAATTTAGACATGTTATAGTAAAAATAGAGATCTAAAGAAATCAGACAATCTTTTTTTTTTTTTACATTTCTGCGAGATATTGATGGAATGTGTTCAACCTGGAAGAAAGTAGGCAATTGAAAGTTATTGATTTATAGCAGACAAGATAATTATTAAATCTTCTGCGAATAATTGGGTACAAACTTATGATCCATAATATATGGTTCCTTTACAAATATGTCTACAGAAATAATAGATGGGTCTACTTATTATTGGGGAAATTTTCCTGGATGTTTAATAAACATATGATGGTATTTTTCCCACACATCAGAGGTTCTTAAGCTGTGGTGTAATAGCCCTTCAGAGGTCTGTGGCAAGATGCAAAGCAGGAGTTCCTTAGTGAATTTTCTATTTTATATTTGAGCATTTCAAAATTTTAAAAAGTTTTCAAGAAGGCATCCAGGGATTAATACCCTTTACCTGAACGGGAGAGGATTTCAAGAAACAACAAAAATCTAGGACAGCATGGGTAGGAATGGCAAGTTTTTATAAATATCTGATAATACAAAGCATATAGTCTAGCTAATTCATCAGTTTTATCAATCAGGCTAACTGGCACTGTGCAGAAGCTGTAAAATAAATGCAATCAGCTATTATAACCCCTGATTCCCTCAAAATATGTTTTTAAAATTTAATAACTAAAATAATGTACATTTTTAAAGAAATAATTTCATATTGTTTTATAGTATTTAAAAAAAATTTGAGGACTTAGTTAAAATAGATCTGACAGAATCATGGGTAATAATTAATGCAAGTCAGCATAAAAAACTGGCTAAAATAAGATATTGTCTGACTGGCTTTGAATCTTACATCTTCCCTCAAATGGCCTTTAGCTGATTTGTGGCTACTGCTAGCTGGCTTCTCCCAATGTTGTTCAACAGTTGATGGTGTCTTTTTTAAATAATAAATAGCACCCAGTCAAAGTATAATAAATAGCACCCAGTCAAAGTATGATAAATAGCACCCAGTCAAAGTATAATAAATAGCACCCAGTCAAAGTATAATAAATAGCACCCAGTCAAAGTATAATAAATAGCACCCAGTCAAAGTATGAATATTTTTTCTTATAGTTATAGGACCTGGCATGCCAAAACCTTTATTATAGGTACTTGCATGTCAAAGTCAACGGTTTCATTTTTAAAGGACATAATTTTCATGCCCTAGGGAAGTGGATTTCATTTAGCAAGGCCAATCATAAATGATAAGAAAAATGATTTTTTCATATTTTCTTTAGATCTACTTTGCAAGACAACTTGAAATATAAAGAGAGTTTAAATTACCACATCAGTTGAAAAAAAATAAGAATAATTTCAATTTAAAGTTTTATTTTAAAATTGAGACATGATAACTAAATAGTTATTACCAAAAGATGAAATTCAGATTTTATATTTTAAAAAAATTGAAAATTTTTTAGAGAATGCATTCTGAAATTTAAAAATTCTCTTTTAAAAGTTTACCCATTGGAGATGGGACCTCAATGGTGAATTCTTGATTGCTCATCACTAAATTAATTTATTTGAAAAGTTATCATGAAAATATTTTATTTCATTAGATATTTTTTTGTAGCGAAACTCTTAATTTCAATATGACTAACAATATTTCAAAAAAAAAGGATTGCCAAGTAATAAAATTGCCCCCATTTCCAAGTTGATAGAATAGTATAATCTATTGATAACTGAATGAGGGAAAATTAACTTAATTTCTTTAAGAAAAAAAAAAAATTTACCTTTTTAACAGGGAATAATTAAAAAAAGAGTTCAACATTGTATGATGGCAATGTTGTGCAGGTAAGTTAATGGTAAAACCAACAACTGTGCTTCAAGATTAACATTGAATGCACAAAACCCATCAGAATCTTACCTTGAAATCACTGTGTCTCTGATTACAGGGATATGTGTTAGGTTTATGGAAAATGTACAATGTTCTGAAAACAAAAAACAGTACAAGAAAAATTATACATTCTAAAACTTGTCTGATGAAATATTATAGTTTAGTTCTATCTATAATCATCAATTAATATTGGCAGAGTTGGCATTGATAATTAGGATGCTGCTAGGTGAAAGTTTAACATTGCCTTTTTATTTCACTGAAAATTCACATTTAAACTAAAACAAGTTAAACTCAACATGAGGAGGGGAAAACAACAACCAAACAAACTGTTTTCTACTGTAAGGAGCAGTAATTTAGAACTGAGAGCTGACCTGAAACACTTGTAAAATGTCTCATAATCCATCCAGACTTTCTTCACTATGGACTCCTTTGGAGGCTCCTCCACAGGTGCTGCAGGCACATCAGTTGGAAAAGCACTGGATGTTCCTGATGGCAGTTCAATCACTGACTGAATAGATGGGCCATCTGAAGACAAACATTGCCAAATATTCAAGTCTCAAGCCCATTAACTCTTTAAGGAAAAAAAACTGGATACAATTTATTAGGCATCTGTAGCACATAAAAGTTTTGTATAACTTTTTTAGGACTTATACTTTGTATATAGTATCTAAGTTTGAAAAATAGAAGAGTGTATTATTGCATGTCTAAAAATTTGGAATAAAATTATTTTACGCATTAATTTTTTTAATTAAATAGTTCCAATCATTTAAATTTACCTTTAGCATGCATTTCCTTTCCTTCTTCAGATTTCATTCCTTTATTTTCCACTTTAGCAGATGCCCCCTCCTTGTTAGCAGATCCTGGCTTAGTTTTCTGTGAAAAAATGTAGCAGTTTCTTTAAATCAACAACTTCAAACAACTGGTGGGTACACACAGTAGTATTGGGATTCAAATATATAATAAAACAATGTTCATGCTTGCAGAATAGAGTCCCTCAGCCTTGAGTGCTGTGATGGAAGTGTGACAAACAATTAATTTATAAAAACAGAGCAGACATTATCTGTAGAGTTATAATAGGAGTGTTTACAGGTTTTAAAGAAACAAATAATAACATCCTTAAACAATTCCCATTATTGTGATGTGTTGTCTCAATTTTATTTTCTTAGTGATCTATTTCTAATTGTTAGACTGACAGTAGTTGCATTATTTTCACTTTAAAAGAAAAAGAAAAAGCTTATTTCTTTTGGATGGAGGTTCAAGAATTTTTAATCTGTAGGAGACAAGACAATGCCTAATGGTATATAGTTTAAAACAATGTTTTCAAATGACTTTCTAACCAACAGTTTCAGCTATATAATTTGTCAAGGAGTCAAGGTTTTTTAATTACAGAGATAAAAAAGAAAAAAATAATAAAATAACAAATTAGTGGTAACTTCTATTTTTTAATAGAATAACTATATATATATGTTATCATGATAAAAAAAACTATATTCAAATAACGATATCAGACTAGAAGTAACACTATGAATAGTTATTAAGTTTTTTTAGTTTAATTTGTGCTTTATGTCGTTTTTTTTATTTATTAAAAAAAAAATTATTTAATCAATAAGGTCTTTCTACAGTATAGATTATAATACAGAAGAATAGAAAAGCTGAAAGCTATATGAATTAAGCTGTAAATATAATCTAAAGAAGTTTGTTGAGTCTTTAAAGGCATTAAACAGGCAAAAAATTAATAAATTATTTAATTTTAACAAGGTTATAGGGGAAAGGTGAAACAACATTGGTTGTTTTGTAAGGAGATTTTAGAGAGTGGTGGTGGGCGGGGTGGGAGGGCAAGAGAGAAACAGGCTTACGTTCATTGTTTATCTAAAGTTCACCACAATGTTTTGTTAGCAAATTCCTAGAGTAACTACAGAAAGATTTTGTAGGAGTTTAACATCACTTTTGAACTCCATATAATCACTTCTACGAGAAGGCTCAAATTTAACAATTTAGTTAGAGCTTGACCAACTTTAATAGAATATCTATTTGTATGATTAGTGAAGCAGGATATAAAAGCATGTGATGGGGTGAGAGCGGGCTGAGTGAAGCAGTTATAGGGACTGTTCACATCTTACCTTCAGAGACTGCCTACGCTTTACAGCCTGAAGTTTTGTTGCTTCTCCGGCCTAGTTTTACATACAACAAAATGGAGTGGAGGATAATAGGGATATGGTTACAGAAGATATAAAAATATATTTGGTTGTATTTTTTTTTTTAAACAAAGCAACTTTATTTTAAATGATACACAAAAAAGGTGATTTCAATTCTTTATTAAGTTGTGCTGATTAAATTTAAAGGCCAAGTTAATGTTAGCACTCATATGACTTGAGTTTTAAGTAAATGATTTTGTATATATATATATATATATATATATATATTAGGAGATTACAAGAATATTAAACATAAGAGTATTTTTGAATACATGTTATATGTTTTTGCAAGAAAACTATTACAATAAAGAATTTGTGCATTTTAAAAAAATAATTTTTTGAATATATCTTGGCAATAAGTGATACAAATTTGTAGATTTCAAGATTGCACAACATGTAAATACATTTAAATATAGTAATTGGGCCAAAATTCCTGAAAGGAAATATAAAACCACGAGGCAAGAATACTAGCCTAGAATAAATATTAATACATCAAGACCTTAAAAAAAACACCAAACTAGCTTTATTAGTGATGAAATTTCTGTATTTGACAGAAGTCTTTTGCAGATCAGAGTCACACAAGGTTACATTGATACATCAAAAACAAATTTAAATGTTCAGTGCAACAAACAAAAATATCCCATTACAAATATAGCTTTCTTTACCATATTTATAATCAAACAATTTTTAAAAAGATAAAAGTGTATATCAACAACCAGCACAATGAAACTGACATCACTCAGTAATAATTGGCAACATGTAAGACAGAATTAAATTTGAATAATTACCTGCTGATCTTCTGATTCTGTTGTGCTAACAGGTATGGGGGGTGGAGTGGCAGCATTCTCATCCACTTCATCTATTGGTTGCTCATCTGTCCTGGACCTTCCTCCACCTCTTTCAAGAGCTGACTTTGGGCGATGGCTGAGAAACAGAATGCGCACACACAAAAATATTATTTTAATTTTCAATATCAATTGAGACATTAATTTTCCAATAAAATAGGGACTATTTTATTTCATTATGGTTTTTCATTTGTATCATGGAGAATATCCATGAACATTTTTTTACATTTAGTTGTTCATTAAACATCTGAGCATTCCGTTTGGCTAATTTCTGGACAGTTGCTTGATATACCCATGGGAATGTGAGTCAGGGAAATGGGTCTTAACATACACAAATATTATTCTACAGATTTAAATAAGAACATACACATGGTTATTGCTTCATGGGTTCTAAAGTACAATATTTTAAAGCTTTCTTTGTATGAGCATTGTCTAAAAATAAAAATAACAGTGTTTTGTGAGTTGACTTATGTTTTGTGATTTGACTTACGTATCAGTGGGAATAGGAACATGCCCAACTTTGTAGTTGACAAAAGGTGAGATGATCTCAAGGCACTTGATGTCTTTGGGAGGTTCTGGGTCAGCTAAAATTTGAAAGATAAATGATGGCTTTAGGGGGTTCTGGGTCAGCTAAAGTTTGAGAGATAAATGATGTCTTTAGGGGGTGCTGGGTCAGCTAAAGTTTGAAAGATAAATGATGTATTTAGGGGGTTCTGGGTCAGCTAAAGTTTGAAAGATAAATGAAGTCTTTAGGAGGTGCTGGGTCAGCTAAAGTTTGAAAGTTAATAATAAAATGACCATAAACCCTATCACCCCATTTAAAGTGACATTTACTTAGTTTGGAGGGGGTGAAATAAATTATCTAAACTAAACTATCATCAAAGGTTTATGATTGTATCATCTATCACAAGAGACTTTTTCTGAAAATATTTCAAAGATGATAAATCCTTGTTCAAAAAACACTAACTAGTGTCATTCCATAGTTTCTAACAGAGTAAAGTTGACTATGTTTGGACATCTATTGCTACAGATATAATAACAAAATTTACTTTTAAGCTTTGAAAAAAGCAAAAATTGTTTCTGTTGTTTTTTTTTATTATAGAAAAGCTCAACTTATATATAAATATATATAAAAGGTCAACTTATATATATATATATATATATATATATATATATATATATATATATATGGTTAACTTATATATATAAGGTTAACTTATATTTATAGAAAAGGGTATAGATAAATAGTTTTGTTCCTCCTTTGACTGGGTGAATTTTATTTTTTAACTGGGTTTTAAGTTGACTTCAAACAGGGATTTGATCCTGTGAGATACACACAGAAGAGCAGAAGTCATAAATTGGTTAAATTTATCTGAAAACACAACATTCAATAGTGTAACAGATAAAAGAAAAAACAAAATAATAAATGAAAATAACAAAGACTTACGAACTGGTTCATCGTGGGGAGGTATCTTCTTTTTGCGAGGTCTGATTAACTTCCAGGTCGGGATGACAACTGGAGGTGGTGGGGGCTCCAAGGGACAGCAGCGTGTTTGGGACAGGTAGACAGGATGGGGACACATGTGTGATAAGCCGTTCTGTCTCAGTATTTCACTGGCATCCGCCTAGAATATTTATACAATTTTTGACCTGACTACTAAGGCTCATTCAGAAATGATTTCAGGCATTTATTGAAGTGAGGTATCACATTACTTATCACATTATTATTTTCTGTTACATTTGTTTATAAAGTATTTGAATGCTGATAATTTTTCTTCCATTTCAAGCATTTGAAGGAACAATTGTTTAAATTTTACATTATTTAAACAACTTTTATGATAACATTCTTAATTGCCTTTTGTTAAATTTTAGAAACTAAATAGTTATTATAATAAACCCTAGCACCTTAGACTACAAGATTGTTTTTTAATAAGCATTTCATTTCAATGAATTGCTTTTCATCAGGAAATTGTATTCCAATCTTTTTTAAAGCACATAAAATCCTAGTTATGAAGTCTTAACCGGTATTTGCTTAATATTCTTTGAATCACATTTATAAATACAATTTCTTGATATTATATGAAGGATTTAATTTATGCTGGCACAAAACACATTTCTTCAAAGCATAAATTTCGTGACAATTTTGTGTGATACAGGTGCACAAGATATTGCACAAATAGTAAAAAAAATTTGATTAAAAGTTCAGAGTTCATGATAAAATAAGTTTGGGTTCTAGGGAACACCCAGGTTATCTTTGCAGAGCCCTTGAGAATAAACTGTTACATGTCCCTTTCCTGATTACCATTTCTCCAAGCACAGACACCTTGACTGGATACTTTGGGGTGCTGTTGTATGTGGCAAACATAACAGTCTCAGGCTTTTCTGGCATCACAAACTCTTCCACAGCTTTCTCCTCTGGAAATAAAACAAGCTGCACTGTTATGAGATATTCAAATTAACAGTAAAAAAATCTAAGCCAAAAATTTTAGTGAGGCTTCAGAAGACTGGCTCTCCAAAGCTTACAGGATCTACAATCTGGAAACAAAACTATTACAGAGTGGATTTTTGCCAGAGTGTTAAGGTTTCTTTCATACAGTTTAAAGTAAAATGAATGGCATCAGGAGAATGTTTAACATAATATATCTTGCAACAATAGATTGGTATGTGCTTTTATTTTACTGGGAAATTTTGAGCTATCCTTTAAATAAAACAATTTCATTAACTCATTTTTAAATTTTCTCATTCAAATTTGTTTTACAATGACTTGAATTTGTTGGGAGGTTTGGGGGGGGGGGTATTTCTAGATCCAAGATTCTCAAGATCAAGAAATTCTGAGAGTTGAAGAATAAAAAACCAATTCTCCTACTCACATGAATAATAAAACAGGACTCAGATGTATCACTAGAGAGCATAACAAAAATAAAGCAGTTTGCTGTGGTGGCCATGTTGTCTTTTTAATTATGTCGAGAAAACATTATTTTATTGATTATTAAATTAATTTTATATATTACTTTTAAGAACATAGATAAATTCACACAACAAAAAAAAAATATCTTCTGTTCATGGCAATCTATTATTCCATTAAATTTGTATCAGTATAAATATATTGAGCTGGGCACCAAAATATTGGGGTAAGATTTTATTTATTTATTTTTACACTGAGAGAAATTTAATAAATCTGTCCTCTTGTGAAATGATATTTACAACTGAGAGACCACAATAAAAGAAAATACATTAACTACATCTATGATACATAGGGGTTTGTATATTATAAGATACATTGGATAATTACATTTCTAAATAAAGGATGAATGAACATAAAGATCCGGTCTTAATATCATTTCATGAAAATTACTTTTAAATCTATATGTTCGCATAGATTATATAATGATCATTTAGATGACTTTTACATGAGTATAATTTACATATGGTTTTGTTCAATTACATAATTAATCCGTAAACTTTTAAACAAAATAATTAATTAATAAGATAACAGTTTCAGTTTTCATGCAAAGAAAACCCATAGCCTAAATGAATTAGTTGAGTCAGGACCAACCAAAGCAGTAGCAGGTAATTATTCTCAGTTAATGTAGCAGTTTAGAAATTATGCAGCAGCATTATTACCAACAACCATAAAACCACATTTTTTAAATGTATTTAATCATTCTCATTAAAGGGTTGGGACAAAAATGCTAAAGGAATGGTAGATTAATTTTATGGGAATTTTAAAAAAAAATCTTAAATGTTATTTAGAATCTTGTAAATATAAATTGTATCCAAATGTAATTATATATTTATCTCAAATGGTCAAAGAGACCAGATACAAGATCAGTTAAAATTTAAAACGTTTAAAACCTTTTTCTTTAATATAATGATAATTACTAAAAACCACATTTCAAAATGACAAACAAAATATGTACTTAGCCGAAGCTTTTTCAAGGTTAATTTGAGCTTAAATCCCAGGTTAAATTATTTATAGCATTAGACAGTATGAATAATTAAAACGTTTTATTTCCAAATTCATTCCAGAACAAATAAATTTCAACTTCTGAACTACTGTTCAATAACAGTTTTTAAAAATTGGTAATTAAAATAGTTTTTATATTTTTAAATGATCTCTTGATAAAGATTCAATTGGTAGCAAGATTTAGAAGCAAAATCTGTCAACTGGACATGTTAAAAAATCCTTAAGGTTTAAAAAAAAAGTCTATATCTTTACTGAGTGAATAAAATTTATCTGTACAAAAGTCTAAGGCATCGGAAAAAAAGTAAGTGGGGTGGGGGGTAGGAGAAGAAAACGGAGGGGAACAGATGTCCCCATGCAAGACTATTGGGGACATCAAAAAGTGCTTTCATGTTATTTTATTGATGTAAATAATAGGTTAAAAAGTGGGGTGGGTCGGAATTTTAACTGAATCTTATCAATTGCATAAACCACTCAAGCAATTAACTATTCTTCTGCTGCAATTCTTTTTTTTTTGGTCAATATTAATGATATGAATGGGAAATTACTGTTTGAAAACAAACATTATAAATTAATCAAGACAATGAATGTAATGATATTTGATTACGATTAAAATATGTCTACTGTTAAATGGGGAGATATGAAGATTAAATGCACAAAATCTAGTAAACATGCAGGCCCATAGCAAGCCTTTAATACCATGGGCATGTGAATTTGAACTTTGTAGCTGTCTCTCCTTTTCTTTAACTTTGCCTAGAAGATGGAATTCAGCATTTAAATACAACTTAAATATCACATCAAGTCACATTAGAGTGTAATAAAAAGTGGACACTGGAATAAGTAAAACAAAAATTAATTTTTTTTAAAGTAAGGGGAAAAAAAGCTACAACTATGTCATCAACAAAAGATGTTTAATCTATGTTTAAAACCACATATTAAATTCATTTTTATAATTTGATAGCAATTCTCCTGACATTCATTAACAAAATGTAATAAGGATGCAGTATTCAGATTATATTTACATTTTAAATGTTTAATTTCATCAGTAAATTGTGTATTTGTTATTGTACATCCCTCTTTTTTATAAAAAATTTAATTCATTCCCCCAAAATGGCAAAAAATATTTTACAAATAATAATCAGTCTAAAATTAGATGGCATAAAATATAAAACAAAGATTCAGTAACACACCACAAAAAAAAAGACTTACTTGGTTTGTCTTCCTTTTTCTCCTTTCTTTTATCCTCTTTACCTTCACAGAAAAAAATACACAAAAATATAGCAAGAATAAATTAAAATATTTTTTGTTTAAACCCTATTAAACTTGTGTATAAAATTAAAACTTAAAACTAACTCTTATATTTTTTAAATAAATTTTATATTTTCTCCCCATGCTTGATGAATTCAATCAAAGGTCTGCATGATCAGACATCCAAGCTTATGCTTTTAGCAATTAGATTGACTTGGTCGCAAATGCTTTAGAAGATTATTTACCCTCATTATCATTTACTTTTGCACCAAATTTTAGCACTAGTAAGTTTTACAATTCAAAAAATTTCTAAAAGAAATTTAAGGTGATTTTTTTAAAAAATGAATAAATTGATACATACAATTGAATAGCTAATATAATCATATTATCATCCCACAAATATCTCAATATGATCTCCAATACAAAAATTTGTTCAGTTATTACCTTTGCCTTTCCCTTTCTCCAACTTCAAGTCTTTTTGTTCTTTTACAGATGGATCTTTTTCCAATCTTTCTTCCTTTTGCTGATAAAAAATAGGAACAATTGTACACATAGTTAAGTAAATAAGGTAGAGTTGGCAATTTCAAGAAAGAACAAAAAACTCATTGTAATACAGAAGAATACTTAAGAATACCCTTCATTGAACAGTGTTCTATTTATGAGTTGTGGAAAATAAATGTGCTTTATTTGACAGAGATAAATAAAAGTGCTAGCAAATTTTTTTTAAAGTACATAATTTAAAGGTCCCTATATGCTTCAAGCCCAACTCCAAATAATCCTAACTCGTAGGATACTTTCAAATTTTTGTAAAATAGTGTAGCTTGCTATTAGGCTACAACTTAATTAAGATTGTATATGAGGTTTGTTCCAAAATCATGTTAGTTGTTACCAAACTATTCCAGTAAAATTAGTAAGGCTGATTAAATCAGACCAAAAAATTACATTATATTTATTTAAGATTTTTAGAAAATCTAAAAGATTTATTTACTCATTTCAATTTACTTGTTTGACAAGTTCATATTTATGTAGCCATAAATGACAATCCAATCAAAAATATTACCAATCCATTTTATTCTCTCTTTAATAAAAAAAAAATCATTTGTGCTTGGCCAAACATACCACATGTATCAAATTTAATATATCTTTCATAAAGAGTGCATTTTATTATTTTTTTTACTGAATTTTTTTTCTTATATATTTGTAGCAACAATTTATAGTATTCACCCAAAATCTTTACTTACAGGGGCATGAACTTCAGTTGGTTCTCTCTTTTTCTCCCACTCCTGAATAGGAAGTTTCCACTCCGGGAGAGAATTCTTTACCAAGTCCCAGACTTCCTTCACATGGCTAAATCTGAAATAATGGCTTCAATCTCTTAACCTCTTTAACTATGACAAAAAGTCTAGCAATAGTCAATATAATGAATAAGTGTGAAATTCTTGGTGATATAAGTAAGTATCTGTTGAAGTTTTAAAAAAAAAAAAAATCATCTGTCATATGTCTTTAAGTTGCCCTGCTTGTAAGAATACTTAAATTATTTCAGATTTCCCTAATAAACCTGCATGTTATGAATAAACTAGGGCTGTTATCGATTAATTTAAATTTAATCGTTAACTTTTGAAAAATTACCGAATAATTAATCGATAATTTTGATGGAAGCTAAAAATAAGATGTATGACGTCATTAAACTGAAAATTTCAAGGGAAGTAGCAAAAACGGGCGATGGACATGTTTTTATTAAAATATAAGTAGTTCAACATAATGTCAATGAATTTATATTTTGCTAATGTTAATAAAGTAAAAACAATGTTTAAATTTGTATCTCACTTTCCTTACAAAAAAAGCTTATTTTAAAGTTTACACTTTAAAAATATTTTTTTAAAATGGAGACGTGTGTACGTAAAATAGCAAAATATTATTAATTATTTATTAATAAATCGGTACAGGTATTGAAAGTATGGACCTTCATTTTAATCACTATTTTATCGATTCAAATAATGTTAATCGATAAAATATTTTACCGATTAATCGAGAAATTAATCGATAATTTCCGCAGCCCTAGAATAAACACAAACAATAATTTACACTAAAGTTTTATTTCTTTAAAATAAAAACTATTCAATGATGCAGTGAACAGAAAAATTGAATTACACAAACTGAATTACAATAAAATTGTATAAAAATAAAACAAACTTATAATGAAGATGCAGAACCAAGTTTGTAAAATAAAAATGAAAAGAAACAGCTGAAATTCAGTAACAAACAATGGTGGTGGAGAATCCTTTGCATAGCATCCAGTGAGTTTATGACTATTACTGATATCATTCAGACAAATCCACTGTGTTATTATATCCTCAGGGGTCACCTTTTTAATGCCAAAACTATGGTGAAAGAAATATGTCAACATAATTGTATAATTTATAGAGTTTTCCTTTAAAAAATGTGTGCACAATTCTTTCACGGAATGATGGGATGCCTTGGTTCATTTTCACAAAGAAAAACGTGTTGCTGTACAAGGCTTAAAAAATTACCACTGTGTATTTTTTAAATGGTTGAGATCTGGTGCAGGGTTATGAAAGTGAAAATTTAAAGAATAGCCTGTATTATATAAAAAGAAAATATTTACGCATAAGTTGCACTATGGAAGCAACTTTAAAAAAACATCCTCTCAACAGATATGAAAGAAATATAAACAAAATTCAGCTGTTTCATTACCATGAGTTGTGATATTTCAAAATTTCTGGGTAAAACAGTAGTAAAAATTAAATGAGGATTGTTCATATTTTTTTCTGGATATGACTTACATCTAGAACATATGGTTAGGTCAAACATACTTCTATCATGATAATTATTTAGATGAAAAAACAAATGTAAGATTATAATCATATACTTGTCTTGGTTATATACTTTGACAACTTCACTGGTCTTAATTATAAACAAGAAGGTCTGATACATCACTGATTTAGATAACCTGGTAGCTTTAAATGAGAAAATTAATGACTAATATGGCAAATAACTCACTGTAGTGGAATGATTTCTGGAATCCAGCCTGTCAAACAATGTATCACAGTCATGTCACCAAATTCCTGACTTGGATTACCACCAGCATAGCTATAATTGTGTCAATTCAAAAAAGTTGCTCTTGTAATGGCATGGAATTAAGTAAAGGTAAAGTGACATATAGTTAAATATTGCTTTAAATTATTGATAATAATATTTTTTACAAAATTATTTGAATTCTTTATTTATTTTTCATTTTTAAATTTTAGAGATGTTTTACTATTTTATCATTTGTTCATTAAGTTTCACTCTCATTTTATATTATAGCATTCATCAAACTTACTCAAGAGATGCCACTTTAATCAAGGCCTTTGTCAGTAACATGGGCCACAACTCATGCTGCAATGCACTACTAGGAAGCAACATTTTATCATGCTCATCAAAAGGCATCAAATCATCTACATAAATTTTACGCCAAGCACCCTGGATTTTCAAAAATTAAGATTTTTATTAAAAATTAAAACAGGTGCCAGTGACTTTTTTCTACAAGAATCATACTTGCTAAACATTTATATATTATTATGAGCCAATAGTAGTTTAGAAATAAAAATCAAAACAATATATCTGCGCTGAGAGGTAATATCATCTAATTTTATCACTTATTCCAATATTCTCAGAGTGTTGCAAGCCATGTTGGTTATTAAATCATTTACCAATTAAGTCTTATAAAAATATAAGACAATAGCAAAATGAGTGTTGAATTAAGTTACACTAAAGATTACTTCCTACCATCCAGAAGAGCTTGACTATGTATTTGCCGTAGTTGTTGTAGAGTGAAAGGTGTGGACCTTTGGCTGCCTTACACAAGGAATAAATATGATCCCATGGTCGCCAGGTGTGTGTCGGGTCATCTCCTGGTATAATGGCTTCAGTGATACTGTCAGCTGGCACATCTTTGCTATGCATGTCCCAGAGGATCATAATTTGACTGATACAGTAACGCAGCAGCTGCAAAAAGAAAAAACAATTTAAAAAAAAAATATTATCTAATAACTTGTTGCAGCTTAATTCAAATTCTGACATATTAACAAAAAGAATTTTAAAAATCAAAGAAGACTTAAAACATCTAAATTATGTTCAAATTTTAAAAGTGCAAAGTGCAAACCACAAAACTTGTCATTGTCAAAATAAATATATTAATTATATCAACATAATTTTTTGTAAGTGTGTGCTTTTGCATTTTAGAAAATATATATTATGTGTTCAGTGTTAACTGAAAAAAATCAGCTGTATGCTTTAAAATCAATATAGTTTTAAATGTCAAATATGCAGACAAATTTTTAAGCCTAGCACTAACTTTCATCTTAGTTTTCTATCAATGTATTTTTTATTCAGAGTATGATGTATTCATTTTACTCCATTTATGAGATAATAATAATGAGATTTACCTCACTCTGGTGCAGATGCTCATTGTTACTAATTAGGTCAATGCCGTTTGGAATATTTTCAGTGTCAACTACCACTGGGATCTGAAAATTTAAAAAACCCTTAATATATACTTTGAATTTTGTTTTTACCTTGCAAACAAGTTTTCTTTTTAAAAAATTATCTCACTTTATTAAGTTTCTTGAAAAACATTAGTCATTGGAAATAAAATTATATTATTGTGTATCACTGAATTTACTGCTCTTTGGAAATCGCCGTTTTAAAAAAATAGATATAACATAATGAAAATTAAAATGAGCACAATAACAATTGCATTTTCTTTGAGGTTTTTATTAGTCTTTACTTGGTGACTCAATTTTACAATTTAATGTTTCTATTTTTTAAATTATTATATATCAAAAAATTATTTTTATTTATCAAAACTTAGAAAAATTTAATTTGTTGTAATATATAGTTAAATCTGTGTAATAAATTTCAGCTAGTGGACAAAAAAAGTAGTTAGAAAAAGACTTTGATTAATGAAGTTGAACAATAATTTGTAACAAAAATTTTTTTTAAGGAATAAGAGAGCACATATTTAGATTACACAAACAAAATTGTGTAATGCTTGAGGATTATAAATTTCTAATAAGACCAAGAATCAGAGAGAAACAACTGTATCTTACTTTATCATTTATAAGGTCACCAGGTCTCTTCCAGTACTCAACTTTTAATGAGGGCGGCATCTCCAGTCGGCCATCAGGATCTTCATACAAGGAAGTATACTGAAAGAGTAACAGATAATGTTTTAATTTTGTTGGGGGAAAATAGTTTTCTTTCATTTCATTTTCACATAATTATTTTAACTTTATGTTGTTGTAGCTTTTTGGCCATTCCCTATATTTTACAAAACACATACACATTGTTAAAGATTTATAAAACACTGGCTTATACTTCAGTTAATTTACCAATAAACAGTAATTTTCTAAAATAATCATTTAATCTTTGTCTGCATTTAAAGTAGCTTTAACATAATGTGTAAAAATGGTACAAAAGAAAAATGAATAGTTAATTTTATTACCACAATAGGAGATTTTCCTTTCTTGTCATCTCTTTTGGTGGCTTCCTAGATAATTTAAAGAATTGTATTAGTGGTATATTCAATAGTAAGAACAAAAATTAACCTGTTACCAACAGCGTTAGTTTTAATCATTTCTTTTAATGAGCAAATGTTATATAATTTTTTTAAATAATTTTTTCAAATAATTTTTTCAATTTAATTAATTTATTGAATTCTTGCAGCATTAGGTTCATCCAATATTATAAAGATTTTTTTGTTATAACACAAAAAATAATTTTTTTCTAAATAGGAAATAGAGCAAATACAAATCCTATGTGGAAACAGTCATCAGTTTCAGCAAAAAAAATTTTTGACAGTAAATAATTCAGTATTTAATATTTCTTTATTCTCTAAGCACCCAGCTTTTAAAACATTTTCTTTCACAACTGAAAATCTCTTAAAATAAAAAAGCTTGCAAAAATGAATCACGCTCTGTTCTTTCTTGTATATCTCCAGTGAGTATGCCATAAATGTAATAAGCCTAAATGAATATAGTCTTTAAAAAACAGTTAAAATGAAATTGTGTTTTTTAAAATTCTATCGTGCTAAACAAACATGCAGCATGCAAATACAAGTTTGCATGCATTTAATATTCTTTAAAATAATAGAATGTTTAATCTCATTCAACTTAAACATCAGAAACTCATTGTAAATATAGATATATTTAAGTGTAAAAGCCACATGCATTTAGAAATTATAATAATAAAACTTTCAACCCAAACTGTTATCAAGAATTCATTGACTTTAGAAATTAACAATTAACTCACTGGTCTAATGTATCCAACAAAAAAAAAGAGGAAAATTTAATAAAATTACCCATTCAGTTTAGGTATGATTTACAAATGTTTTCTTTAGAATTGTTTCTAATTCTAAGAAAATTAAATAATTCAAAATATTTCTCTATTTCTATAACCTTGACCAACAAATAATCCCAATATAATGCTGATCAATCACTTATAAATCTTTAGCAGACATGTGATGACCTGAAGGCTTTGAAAAATAATTTTAGTCTATTTCGTCTATTTATTATTTACATTTCACTAGCCATGCAAAGAAAATTTCCCTCACATTAACAAAATAAGTCAGAACAATAACTCAGAACTTACCACTATCCCATCTTTCTAGATAAAGTATATATAAAAATTGGAGACAAATATTAAACCAAGCACTTAACTGTATTGCAGAACAATGAATTTGTGTCTCTTAGCTTTGTTGAAATAATAATTAAGTGTGAGACCTATTTTAATAATTTTAATTCAAAACTGTCACTTACATAGTTTCTTACAATAGTATGTATGATGCTTAGATTTATCTACATCAAATCAAACATTTATTTTGTATGTTGTGTTTTTATTACGTAGTTATGCATTTTATATTAATTTCTTAACTTAAGTTTCTTTTTTAAATTGACATTGCTAAAATTACAGATGCCAAACATTAGGGTTTACCTGTACTGTTTACATGTTTTTAAAAGTTCTTCAGTTTCTATGGCATAATATAGATTTCTGTATAAGGTGTTACTTGATTAAAATATTAGCACATTTTGCACATGATGGAGATGAATCTTGTTTGAAAATCATAACAGTAACACAAGGTGCAACAGATCCATCAATAATATAATATATTATTGAATGGATTAATATTAATTCATTCAATATAAACCTATGTATTTAGTCTTGAAATATTGGACCAATTATATTTGTAGGTGTGTACATTAAGAAACTGATCATGGTCTTTGAGAATGATTTTAAATAGATTGGTGTTGAGTATTCATTATTTTAAGTAGAAAGCCTTGATTAAATTAAATATCCACGACAAATCTCCCCTACCCCCACGCCAATCCCGTACATTGTAAAATTATTTATCCAAGCAGGATGGCATCTACAGCTACAATTAAAAAAAAAATGGATTATGTTTTTTCCCAAGATAATGATCTCTCAGTGATCAGACAAGAAAAGAAATAATTTTAACAAAATTTTATCAGCTTACATCTTTTCATAATTAGAAATTGACAGCTATTGCATTTCAACTTTTACCACACACATTTATCTTGGATATGATAGCAGTAAAAAAAAAAAAAAAAGCAACATAAACAGGAAGATTTTTTAAAAATACTCTTATTAGTATATGTAATTAGTATATTATTTATTACTATTACGTAATATATAAATATAATATACACACCCATTTCTCAGCATTGATCTCATTGTCATTCCATTCAGGCCAAATTACTATCTTTGGCTTTTTAGGGTCTGTGGCATTAGTGCTTGCAGTCAAGGAAGTTGCACTATAAATATAAAATGTAAATTATAATTATACACCTGCAAACCCAATAATAGATCAAAATTTTGTTTTAACTTAAGATTCCTCTGTACATTGTGTAATCAAAATCAAATTTAATTTAGTTAAATCAAAATCGTGGATGAGCAATTGTTTCAATATTTTACAGGCCTCTTGAGTTTTTTAAAGAAGTTTCAATAACTACTCCCTCCTGTCTGAAGAACAAATGGGGACATTTGACATGACATATAGTTATTAAATGAACAAAATTATTGTCACATTTGTGAAAACAGTCATTTCTCTGTAGCTCTGTAAAGTAAGCATGATTTAATTTTTATAAAAATTAGTATAAAAGTAAACTTCCTGATAAATAAAAATTAGGTAATTCAAAGTAATTAAATTGTTATTGCCAATTCTTAAAATACACAAAAAATTTATAAATCTGAAATGAAAAGGATTATGATTATGTTTTATTGGTCATTGGTTTTATTAGCTGCTGCCACTATAAATGTCAACACAGCAATTATTTCTGAAATGATTAGTTCAGTAGCAATTAAATCAGCATGACTATTTACTATTTATTCACTCTACTCTACCATAACACTGATATCTAAAACAAAAAAAGTATTTGGACAAAACAAGTGAAGAATGTACTGAGATAGTTAGAAAAGGGTAACTTTGTAGCTTTAGTAGTGTAAGTGTATCATAATCAATCGTATTCAATACTAGTAGTGTATGTGATTAGGATGTTTTGGTTTTCAGTCAACAGTGTACGGATGTACAGTCAGTGTAAGTAGTAAGTGTAGACTACTACACTTAACTTAACTTCAAGTACTGTACTAACTCACTTACTTTGGGTTGGTCTTGGTCACTACCCTACCGGCCTACCGCTAATCTTTAATCGGGTTCTTAAATGTATACATCCATCTACAGTGTTACAGTGCTTAAAGATGTGTGTTTTGTTTGACAGAATATGTACTCAGTACTATAATTGTTACTCCGCTATGTTCCATTTAAGCCGTTATGCAGTCTGCTACAATTTAGTATTTAGTTTAGTATTTTAAGTTAACACATTCATTTTCATTCATTAAGTCTTTTTTTCGGCCATTTTGTAACTATGAAGCTTTGATAAGAAAGTTGAATTAAAACTTACTCTCGAGGTGTGGCTGAGGCACCACGAGTACCTAAGCTTTTCCTCCCAGATTTCGAAGCCATTTAAGAGAAGTCAGATTAAATAGTTATTACACATCATTTGTGAATAGCTTGTCTAAAATATGACTTGAAAAGTTGGTTGCTATACAGCCTAGGTCATAGGTTTTGACGCATGCGCTGACATACATAACCATTTAATATATTTAAATGCGAATGTGCTACGAGGCACTAATACCAATTTCTAAAATAAATAACTAAACGAAATTTTAATGAGAAAATTTTTAAATGCTTACAATGTAGTTTGATTTTTTTTTTAAATTTCTTATTTATTTATTTATTTTTTGTTGTTGTTGAAAAAATATATATTAGCTAAAATTTATCAGCAATGTTGGGGGAAGGGGGGGGAGGCGATAAAGCCATAAACCAGTGAAGAAACATCCATTCTGGTTCACACATAAAAATCGAAAAAAATTGTAATAGCGAGATCAATTGAAACCAGAATTTCGTCAAATTTTCCGACAAATGACTGAGTAAATGAGGGATATGACATTTCTTACATTGTTACATTACTAATTTTAGTCTCATATTCTCATATGATATATGGCCCTATAATGCCCCCATAATCCTTTAGTATGAAATCACTCACGGCCACGGAGCTATACTGCCACTAGTGTGAAGGTCTCGATGAGGTTTCGCCACGGTTCCAGGCATTGGCACATTTATGAAGGGTAAAGGGGTTTTACTTGGCATGACACTTGGCCCTGGGCTCGGAGTGGGCATTCCGTCCACCATCGGGACTTCAAGCGAAGATGAATGTTTGCGACCTTGATTCGAGTGTCGTGCATTGTAAACTGTGGTTTCGTTACTCCCCCTTTTTTCATTTTGTCTATTCATTTCCTTTCATTAATCAATGCGCTCATTAGCCATTACTTTGCTACACTCTAGCTAGACTATACAGTATAGAAATTTTTTAAGTATTAGTATTAGCAACGATTTGTGGGGCTTCCGTTTATTTTAAACATCTTTTGTGATCTATGGAAGGTAATGATAAGGAAAACCCAAATAAATGTGGTGTGCAGTGGAGAATAGTATCCGAGAATCTATTGTGTCGTAGTCAAAGAGTTTGTGAATCACATATTTAGAATAAGGATTGGCACATTCAAACAGGCGAATTAAATAGTTACTAATTAATTAATAAAATTAGTGCGATGGTCCATAAAAAATCCAAACCAAATGTTTTTTCAAATAAATTATTTTAAAATAATTTTTGAGTTACATTGTTTTGAAAGCAAATTTTCACATACGAAATTTTGTGTACGTATTGACCTCCTCTTGTCTCGCCCCATATTTTTTTTTACCCTTACTTTACCATGAATATGAATTTATGCTGTGGAGAAAACAGTTGAGAAGAAAGCTGTGTTCTTCATAACAAGAGCTTACTGTAAAAAATTCGTTTGAGGTTGTTGCTTTTTTCTCAGTAAAATCGAATTTAGAAAACTGATATTATTTTCGTACACTAGCAAATATACTGGACTTTGCAATTTTGTCTTCAAAATAGAGCAGTCAAAATATCTCATATATCATTGTCAAGCAATGAATATTTTAATCCAACGAGTTTTAAAAAATGATTTCAAGACCAGTTTATGTCTACAAGTTTACTAAGATTTTGAGGCAAAAAGTTACCCTCCTTAAAAAATATAATTAATTCGAACATTGCTTATAACTGTCATAAATGACACAATATAGCACTTATAAAATTAAGTTAATTAAAAATAATATTTACGATCAATAACGAATATACCAAGATTATATAATCTATAGCTATTTTGGCTATTGAGCATGTCATGGCTGAAAACATAGATACATGAAAGATAGTGCAACGTGGGAAAACTTACAAACTTCATTTTTATTCCAGAATTAAGCTTTTCTTGTTATTTGTAATATAAAAATGTATTTTGTCCTTATTATTAATTTCTAATAAAAACAACTTCAAAGCATTAACACATTTTTCGGGGGTGGGGGGATTTTGGGTCTGCCCCGGGCGGCACATACCCACGCTACGCCGCTGTTACCGCTCTACCGCGTTTAAGAAAATAAGCTCCTACCATCTTTAAAAAGTAATATTCATGACTTTGTACATTGATCATTTAATGTTAGTTAAAGGTAAATTGGCGAATTTAACAAAGGCCTTCACTAAGACTTAAGTTCTTTGGACAGATAAGCATTTTCTCATCTTGTATATTCTAATTATTTATTGTTTCTTGTTTTGTCTTGTCTGATGAGAGCGCATAAAAATCTCATTAATTGCATCTTCTCTCCTTTTAAATCCTAAACGCATTTAGTTCCGGTATTTATTCCCCAATCTCTAAGATACTCTATTTACTACACCTTCATCCGCATCCTCATTTTCACCAACACTCACCACAAACATTAGCTGTTCGATGCTACAATAACGTACGCGCCTACAATATTTGATCAACGCATATTTTATTATACTACATTAATGTGCACCTCCTAAAATATTTGATCAACGCATATTTTTTTTATACTACATTAATGTACACGTCTACAATATTTGATCAACGGATAATTTATTTTACATTTAATGCGTACAGTGAGAAATAAGAGCCTTTTTCGGGGGGGGGGGNGGGGGAAAAAAGGGGGTGCAAAAATATTTGACAACTCAAGCTCCGAACCACCGTTATAATAGCTATATGTAAATACATCAGGTTCATAAGTACATGTATACATATAGTAAAATGCATGTTTTAGGTTTGTTTGTGCGGTTTTGATGTTGTTACATTTAGAATACAGATATCCAGTAAACTTATAAACATTGAATTTTTTTTTTATCTAATGCTTTTTAAAATGATTTTTTAAATAAACGGCGTAACTGTATGTAGACAAACTGACATTCTTGAGACCATATAATATTACAATTAAAAAGAATACAAACCCTCCGTCAAAACTGTTCATTTAAATCCCGTGAAATAGCCTCAAAGCCAAAATTCCGTCCAACCTTGCGCCCCGCCTCCGCAGCAGAACCACAATAACATTCAACTCATTGGACCGTTATAGAAATAATGCTTCCGACACAACAAGGCGTGAGCGCTAGCGCCACAGCACTCAGTAAACTTTACACTGTTTGCCATCCCCAAGCGGATCACTGACATGGTCAATTATGATATCCCAATAATTCGATGGCTTGCTTTATTCACGGCTTCCAGCAACGTCACGTGGGGGTATTGAACAGAAACAAACTGAGGAGGACAGACGTCGTGTGTTTTAACAATTACAGATTTTAATTGTGGTGAACAATGTTCCCTCTACTCTAAGGTTCGTTGGTCCGGGTGCAAAGTAAATAAACTCAGTAGTTTTAAAAATTTGCTGCGCGGTAATTCTTAACTGCTGCGCGGCATCAGTCAAATATCTGCGCGGCCGTGCAGCTTTGAGTGAACATTGGTGGCGAATGAACTTGAAATCTGTGATTGAAATGTTAGAGTGATAAAATTCAATTCGAAGAATTGATTTAAATATTAAATGGCCTCGTTGTTGAAGGAAGAGTACAGAATTGAGCGCTCTTACTCTCACTCTTAATATAGATTTATTGGTTGATATAGTATTCAAAATAGCATCGACCGATTCGATTTCTTGTGGACAAACCAAAAAAAAAAAAAAGAGCTGAGTTTGGTGAGGAGATCCGAGCTGTTTTTTTAGCCGTCAACTACACTCTTCTGCAGACACACGTATTCTCTTTGTTCCTAAGACACATACTATAACATTTAGCGAGAGGTTTTTCTCCCTTTATGTCCCCAAACAAAATGAATTTTCTACAATCGAACATTCGCAATATTTCAACTACTATGGCTTTCAAGACTGCACTTAAGACACATCTCTTCAAACTTTACTTTCAAAATTAATTAAACAGCAATCAAACATTTTTTAAATAGATAAACGTAGCGCTGTAATTTCATTGTATGTCTTACATTGAATGAATTGATAATTATGTATGTAACTAGTTTTAAGAAAAGCGCCGTGAGCCCAATTGCTTAGTGGGGTACTGCGCTAGACAAAATATGAAATTATTATTATTAGCTACGTATTGTCTGGTCGAGCTTCCACTCCTAAGATCCGGCCCGTTGTGTTAATGACAAGCTTCGTCAAGCGGACATCGCCATAAATATCTCTTAAAGATCACTCTCCACAGTTAGTGAAAACCTGTCCCATTTCCCGATCAGCGCCGGGCACTCGGTCAACAGGTGCTCGACCGTCTCCTCGGCGTCGCCACATATTCGGCAGCTGATATCCCATCTCGTGTCAAACCTATGCAGGTGGCTCCGTGTGGGACAGTGCTCAGTCCTCATCTGGGTGATGACTGATAAAAGTTACGAATGGCCACGCCCGTCGATATAGTACTAGGTACCACAAACTGACCCGTGGATATAGTAACCATAATAATTTCACTTCTAAGTTATTAAAAAGTGAAAAATGCTCACATCTTCTTGTGGGTATCGAAAAAATAAGTCAACCTTTATAATTTTATTTAGTGGAGAGATGGGGAAAACTAAGGAATTTGTAACTACTTTGAGCAGTTGAAACAAAATATTCAACCTGGGGCATAGAAAAGGGTGGCAGTGTGCGTTCCATTTGGAGGTCCGCCTTTGATAGTATCCTGTTAAAAAATATATTTTCTTGGATAATTTAGATTTCACCGCAGCTAAGTTTCTTCATTTTATGTTTTATTTTTATTTTCGTTTTATTTGTGTATTGTATGTTCGTTGAAAAAGGCTCTTTGCCGAAACGTTCGCTGTTTTGTTACGTCCGGTCAGGCTAACCCTTACCTTGTTTACGTCTTTTCATTTAATTTAAAAAATATATGTATGTGACATTTTCAACCAGGTGCCGAAAGATTTCTACACGGAGGGGCAGAAAATATAATGAACAGCCCCCACTCCCTCCCCTGACACAAATCCTACCTACGCCACTGGCACTTCTGTTCTCACGCCCCCCAGCTTTCGTATTAAACGTAATTGGGCTATCTGTTTGTTATGGCTACCTGGGCTAACAAATTCCAGAGACGCCGCGTCTGAACTTTATTGACTCCGCCAGAAATGTCCGCGGGGACTTGGGAACTAATCATCGACTAATCCGATTATCCTATCATATCGATAAATTGATCGAGTCTGGGCCGGGGCAAACGTTGGATAATAGCTAAATAATAACGGCGGCCCAGATAACGTGTCAGTGAGTTGAGGAGACACTCTGAAAATAGCCGGCGGACTGGAATGAATGAGCCGATTTCATGACTCTCTGTTTTACTTTCTTTCTATCGTGATCTACCTCTTTCTGCATCCCTCTTGGTCTCTCTCTCTCTCTCTCTCTCTCTCTCTCTTTCTCTCTCTCTCTCTCTGTTTAATATGTATTCATATATTTCCCTCTATCCCTCTACCTTCTTTCTCTCTACCTCTCTTTATGCTATATATCTCATTCTTTATCCTTCTATTTCTAAATCTAGTGGACAAAGAGTCAATGAAAGCAATGAGTAGCTTTCATTGACTCTTTGGATTTCACCGCAGATACGTTTTAATTTTTCATTTCTTTATATTCGTTATATGTGTGTATTGTTTGTCCGTTAAGGAAGGCTCTTTGCCGAAACTTTCGCTGTTTTGTTACGCCCTGTCATGCTAACCCATACCCTGTTTACATATTTTCGTTTACTATTTCTAGATCTTTCTGTTAATCTCTATTTACTCTCTCTCTCTCTTCCTCTCGCTCTCTCTCTCTCTTGTTTATATTTATTATTTATTCTTTCACTCTCGATCTATGTTTATATATGTCTCTTTCTGTTATTTCTCAATGTTATACTCTCTCTCTCTCTCTCTGTTTCTCTCT
This sequence comes from Radix auricularia, assembly GCA_002072015.1. NCBI lineage: Eukaryota > Metazoa > Mollusca > Gastropoda > Lymnaeidae > Radix > Radix auricularia. The sequence continues at coordinate 142,949 of MUZC01000233.1, read as the reverse complement.
GTCTCTCCCTCTTTCTCTGTAAATCTCTCTTGCTTCATGCACAAGTCTGTTCTTTTAGAACTATTTTCATAGACTGGCATTTTAGCAATAAAAAAATTTAAAAACTCAAAACTACCGCCCACCTGAAAGAGACCAAACTATTTTTATTCCTATTTTTTAATTTAAAAAAAAATATGCAAAGAAATGAGGTTTGTCCATTTACCGCGAGAACTTGCTAAGGGAAGTTATTTATTGTCATGTTATAAAGCAGTGGAGAAACTTGATGAAATCTTTTATTTTTCAATGCCAAGAGTCACTTAACGAAGCCCCCCCCCCCCACTCCTACTTTTACAAGTGTCCAATCACGCCTGACCCACTCACATACGAAAAAAGTTTATTGATAAGAAACTTTGGAGAAGGAATCAATGTTGCCTCCAAGGGTCGTTAATCCATGTTTAAAATAGCAAAACTCGTCTGCAAAGTTGCACAACATCCACTTTTTGTCCAAAGTTTTTAATACCACAAACACAGGTACTATATTATCCTTATCAAATTTTGCAGCGCGGAAACTCTAAACTGCTGCGCGTGGTCAGTAAGATATCTACATGGCCGCGCAGCTTAAATTGAACATTGGTAAGAATGTGTCTTTATAAATATAATGCCATTTTTAAAACATGTGTCTTGAAAATAATTTGTCAAAGTAGGTCCCTGAGACTGCTTAGAGGGCGCTCTTTTCAAATCAGTAAAATTGCACGCACCTACTTTGTTGCGAGCTGATTAAGTCCAAAACTGATCATCGAAGTTAATAGTTTAGAAAACCAGGCATAACGCCTTGCAATATATTTTTGAGCTACTGGCGTGAACGTATAATTTTCTTTTTTACAAAACAAGCGAAATCGTTTAAACTGGAAATAATGTTAAAATGAGACGATCATTCATTTCTTAGAAATTAAATACAGTTTAAAAAAAGGTAAATTTTGAATAAATTATTTAGCAAGTTAAAAGTTGCGTAATGAAAAAATTACCAAAAACAAGGAGGAAGGATTTAAACCAGGGGTCAGGAAACTATGGCTCGCGAGCCACAGGTGGCTCTTTTTATGGCTGTATCTGGCTCTGAGACAAATGTTTGTTTATAATTTTTAAAAAGTTTATTCAGACTCATTTGATTTACATTTTAACTGCATATAAAAACAGCATTTATCAAAGTCATTAAGAATTAATTCAGAGACATAGTTATTATACTTATAGTGTTGAAATTTCACAAAATGCACACATCTACTTGAATTGAATTTTTAGTTTTAAGCATTAGTATGGCTCTCACAGAATTATTTTTCAAAATATCTGGTGTTAATGACTCTTTCAGACAAAAAGTTTCTGACCCCTGATTTAAACGAATAAAAAAAATTAAATCGAAGAATTGCAGAATAGAATAGAATTTCAGGAAGAAATAGGCACATAGTTACATATAAAATATGGCCTGATTGTTAACACACTACACTAGGATGTATTGCTAACCCTGTTAAAGGCGTTGGTTCAAGTATTATCATAGAGATTACAATTATTTTTGTTTTACTTAATACATTTTTAAAAATATAGTAGACAACTGGGAAAGGAAGGCCGGCGTATGAAACTCCAATTAGATGTGCCAGGGGACTGCAACCTGTGTCTCTTTTGATGTCAAGTTGCGGCTCTGCAGTTCCCTGCAAATAATACTAACATAATTTTGTTTTCAAAACCTATGTTAGAGCCTCTTTAAAAAACTGCAAATTTTTGTAAATTGTAACTTTTGGCTCTTCCGTCTCAAAAGGTTGCCGACCCCTGACCCCCTGACATAGGCAGTATGACATTAATGGCAGGGAGCAGGGATTCATTGTGAGGTGGGGCGTTTTAAAAAAAAACAACAAATAATTCAACTTTCTTCCTTTGTGTGTGTGTGCGTGCGTGTTCAAATTGTTTATAAATACGTACAGTGTTGTTTTCGATTCCGTTTCGTTCATTGACCGGGGTGTCCGGGGCGTACGGGCCGTTGTTGGATTACTCTGAGAGACCGGCTCTTCGTGGTTACTCATCGTGGTTACTGAACGATGATTGTTTCAAGTGATTCCCCCTTGTCTTTTGTTATCTTCCGTGATCTCTGTCACACAGTGTCACTATCATGTAGCCTGTGACCGTGGCTGCTTGTAGGCCCCAAGGTCTGTGATGTAGCTACAGTTACCACTACTACGCTGTGCACCGGCGGGTGAGTCTTGTCTAGAGGTGTATGCAGTGCAGTCTTACTAAGAAAACTGATTATTCCAAACAGTACCGGAACATCAGATAGAATAACTTCTGTACTAGTCTCTACTAAAGAAACAGGCCCCTGTTGACAGCAAGTCCACTCTTTAAAGGTAACTTGCGCTACAGCGAACACGTCTTAGTGTGTAGAAGGTTGTCTACGAAGGGCATCAATTGTTGATTGTATAAAGTTTTACGTTCATAATGTTATCCTCGTACTTTATGTTACAGTCTCTCAGATCTACACGCAAAAAACTCACCCCGCGCTGTCTCTATCTTCACAGACACAAACGGTGTAGAGAAATATTGTAATATCCAATCATTTTTTCCAGTATTCACACATTGTTCTTCATTAAATACTGTCGTGGTAAATAGGTACATATTACCACCATGTTTTATATTCGTTTAACAACAAAGGATAAAAAAAAATTAGAGTTTTTTCCCCTGGCATATAAAACAATAAAAGGACCGTCCATAAAGTATGATAAACTCCAGAGAGGGTCTTTGAAAGTGATTTTTATAAACCGTAGTTTGGGGTGGGTAGGGTGGAGGGGGTAAAGATCATGTATGACATCACAACTTTTTAGTCAGGCGTAATGTAAATTATGAAATAAATCATGGTATTCATTTTCAGTGTGGAAAAAACAACAAATGAATATTAACAGACCTTTCTCTTAATAAACAAATAATTTATGACGTAGCATACAGGAAATAGACGCACTTTGAGAATGATTTCAGTGAGTTCAAAAGTCTCGTCTTTTGAAGATTTTTTAAAAAAGTTTTCCCACATTGTATCTGGTGAGCTGAACACATCTCAAACATAAAATATTCAATTCTTTTAAGTCTTTCTAACTGCGTCTATCCATTTTATCATTGTATTTTTATTTTCGGTAGAATTATATTAAAAGTGATAGTTTTTAAATTGTGAAATCTTTAATATATGTATATTTAAACGAATCTTTTCAAGACCAAACTAGTAAAGTCTGTACATCTTTCACTAACACGACTAACCTAAATTGATGAGTCAAAATAAAAATGATAATCAAATATTTAAAAAGTGATGGATGAATTTATAAGTTGTTTTCTTTTTTTTAAATAAAAAAAAAACAACACTTTTATTGTGCTGATTGACTACCTAGGTGGGTAATATTTCTCTGTATGATTTTTTTAATTGCACACCGAACACATCTTAATGTACATAAATGCGTGTCAGTTGCGTAAAATTCCAATTTTTCACGTTATCGTGCGTAAAATATAGAATGCATGGGTTTAGACGTATTTTTATCTAACTAAAAAAATCTATTTGTATCCCAATTTGCTACTGTGCACACTACCTTTAATGGCTGTGTTAACATGGAAATAATGGAATCGAACTTTTTTTAATTGAAAACAACTTGAACTTATTACTTGACGATGGGAACAATAACTACAATTCTCATCACCTAAAGTGACATGACAAACTATGCATTTAATTAGCACACGTTATGTTATTGACATTTTATCGACCGACTTGTTACTCATACTTCAAAGGGCTACAAGAGAGACTCGAACTCCTGGCATTTCAGCCTAACCACTGAAACCGTGATTTGTTCAACGCGATGAACATAAGGGTTCGGGCGGTTAACAAGCAAGTTCTATTCAAGGACTGGTTTGTATGACACTTCCCAGATTGAGCAGGTTGCCCGCAGAAAGAGCAGGTTGCCCAGCAAATAGAGCATGTTTCCCGCAGATAGATCAGGTTGCCCAGCAGATAGAGCAGGTTGCCAAGCAAATAGAGCAGGTTGCCCGCAGGTAGAGCAGGTTGCCCAGCAGATAGAGCAGGTTGCCC
>MUZC01000233.1:48669-135129 GCA_002072015.1 Radix auricularia | reverse complement strand
TTCCAGCGCATACCTAATAATTTTTAGAAAACATGAGATGTGATATCAATGTGATAATTTTAGATCAAATACCTTTGATGTGCATATACTTAGAAGGGAAACTGTCATTAGAAGATCGAAATCAATTTGAGGAATTGTCTTGTATCTATATATTCTAGGTCTATAAACAATGCAATCATCCTTGTAATATCAATAGTCACATTCGCGAGCTTAAACGCGAAGGTTAATCACATCAATGGGTTTTTACATTACCGCGGCATTGTTCGTTAGCTGTCTGCTATGCCCTGGCAACTACACATTTTTAAAAAAAAATGTAATATATAAAACAATCCGAATTCATACTTAATCTTTTAGGGCTTTAAGCTGTGTAGGATCTCAATATGCTATCAAATAAGTACAGAGATAATCATGTCAAAACGGGAAAAGAATGCAATGGTACCTGGTGAAATGGAAAAATTCTTGCCGGTGGTCTGATACGAAAAAGTTTGATAATCACTGGCTTACAATTTATTTAATATCTTTTACATAGCTTCACTCATGTTACGATAATACAATGTAGACCTACACTAAATAAATACTTAAATGACAAAAAAGTGATTTGAAACATTCTTATTTCAAATAGAAAAAAAAATTTAGGGGGGGGGTCAAAGTTTTGTGACGTACTTTTTGAGGGGGGGTCGACGATTTTGTGACGACGCGTGAGGTAGGGGGGGAGGGGGTAAAAAATCGGCAAAAAACGCGTGACGTCATTTATGGACGGCCCCTTAACACTGAATTAGTTGTTATATTACGTAGTTATTCACAGTTTAATGTTTGATGTTATTTTAAAACTTTTGGTTTTATACTGAACTTTTTTCATCACATGATAAATTATACCACACTAAAAAAAAAAAAAATAATATCGGTGATCAATATTCCCTTTAATGTTCCGTGGTCCGTGTGCAAAGTAAAAACAAAAACAACGACAACAACAACAAAACAACAACAATAACAACAACACAACCTAAACTCATGTGCGAATAGCAAAATTTCACAGCATCCATTTTTGTATGAAATGTTTTTTTTTTAAATTTGCTGTCATGCGCGGTATTTCTAAACTGTTTCGTGATGTTGGTCAGATAACCGCGCAGCTTAAAGGGGACATTGACAGTAATTTTAAACATTTAGGTCCAATATTCAGCGATCCAATATTCATTGGATCGAAACGGGGTCCAACTGAAATGGTCAAATCGTCCTAGGTCTTAAGCCCAGTGGAACATTAAAAACATGATACAAGGGCAAAATTAAAAATCACGGAACACAGGGTTACATGGTACAGAGAGAATTTTGTTATAATCTCCAACACAATTTTTTTTGTAAACATGCATAGAATAGAGAGGTTTGAATGATTGGACGTGGGTAGAAATTTACCCTTTCCTACTGCTAGGCTCAGCGCGCTTACAAAAGTTTTCAACAACTTGAGAAAAGACCTAACACCCAAAATCTTCTTAAGCATAGACAACATAACATTATGTAAGAATGTCACGACATCGACGTATTCCGACGTCAAAGATTCGTAATTACACAAATTTTACTAAAACAACCGCAATTCAAAGTACAAATAAACTAGATGAACTTACGAGGAGCGGCGTCTGGTAATCTCCCCAGGGCGTAAACTCGCTCTCCGCCCCTGTTGTGAGGCCCCGACTGTGCCGAGAAAGTGGATATCCTTGCCTGTTCCGCCCATGACGCCCTGTTTCCCCCGTGACTTCGGCGACACCGTCGATCGCTCTGTCGACATCTCCCGTTGGCGTGTCGCCCTAGCTGCTCACCTCTCTGGCGGCGTGGAGTTATTTACTGCTCTGTCGCTGGTGGTGTTGTTGTGGCGTCGTGTTAGTTAGTTGCGCGGGGNGGGGGGGGGATGATGGTGGCGGGGGGGGGAGGATGGTGGTGTTGGTGGTGGTCGAGGTTTAAAAGTGCATTCCTGTGTTTCAGTTCACGTCTGCTGTCAAATTGTTAGGACGTCGTCATGGCATTGTCGTGGTGTTCAACAAAGACTCTGGACGAGTGGGTGAATATAGTTGACCTATCGGAAGATCATTGATTGACTACGGCCCGGGCAGTGGTGGTAGCATCAACTGTGGACAACAATATCATGGCGTGGGTTACATGTATGAAATGTTGAGTAATTGTGAGTTTTTTCCCTTACCCTCATCTCTTGAGACTAATTAGGTGAATGTAGCATTATTTTTTTTTAGTTGCAATATTCATCGAAGTTTGGATGGGTCATTGTGTTTTAGACTCTGAAAAAAAAGGAAGCATCGGCCATAGGCGTAAGACATAAGGGTCAGTGCAACCCAGGCCCAACCATTATCTTCTGACGCAATAATCTTCTGTACAGAAGGAGCTTCTGTAACATATAAGATAAGATTATGTTTCCAACCCCGCGCTACGAATACGGCCAGTTTTTTTCCCTTAAAGGACGGTTAAGGTTGTGGGGGTGGGGTGGAGAAACATTCCCTGAACTCCGCTCCACTGTAATAGAGTTGTGGCTTATACAACAATCAATTCCATGCTCTAAGCAGTTACCAACTTTCGCCTTATCTTCATCGTAGTCGAACTGACAAAACATTAATCCACCTGCACGCTGTCTGCAATACGCAACCCCTCTGGCCATATTTTCAAGATATATTTATATTATCAAAACAAACGAGTCTAAAACCGTTACATCCGTATCCCTTCTATGTCACTTAGAAGAATACAATGGGAAACATGAGCTACCTGTGCTTACCACCTAATAGTGTCAATAAATTATGATCAAATTTAAAAAAAAAAAATTTGCGGCGACCGCTGGAATGTGTAGTAACTAAAGAGTGAAATAAAACTCGTTCTTGTTGGTTTCTGTTTAAAGTGAAAGCTCGAACCAACAAGCTTTTACACAGTGGGGTTTGTGTGGGGGTGGGGAGCTGACTTAAGACTTACAAAACCAGCTAGGGTTCATATGTCGAGTTATTAACAAAACTGTCTCACGCAGCATATTGAAAATGGTGCCATGTACCACACCAGATCTTCTCAATAATTTGAAGCTCTACCAAGAGCTTACTATTGATACTTACATAAAGTAATTCAGATCAACTGCTGATCTCGTTCACAATGGTCTGATATATTTAATGGTTAGTTTATGTCATGACATTTCTATCATTGTTTGAACGCGTCAACTGTCGGGCAACTCAGTGTTTGAATTGGGGGGAAAACCTGTCAGTTGGCCTGGGCAATCATGTCAAGTGTTTACAATATCCAGATAATTTCTGCATAACTAGATTTGTATTTTTTAATTTTTTTTTAAATATTTATTTTTTATATACATTTTTGAGGGACACATTTTTTCAGCAATGGATTTGAAAGAAATATTCATTAAATGTAACTGAACATTTCCAATTTTCTCATCAAAGTCGGCGTCTTCTTTTTTCTTCATATTTTTAAAACTGTTATGAGGTTTAAAATAAATGCAAGGATGTGGCATTGTCCCCGAGGTTCGTTTTTTTCCCCTTTAAACAGAAATAGAGGGTGGAACAATCTCCAATTGTTAATCGATTTAAATGCAGAAATTAAAATGATTCTTATACATTTCCCACACTAAAAGAAAATTCATCTACATTTTTTTTATTGTGGTTTTAATTTTAAATACTGAAACTTAAAATTATTATATGATACAACTGTTTGTAGAAGCATGTTAATTAAAATTACATTTATTTATCATCACGATATCAGTGTTATATCAGTTAATTATTCTATTTATATTACATTACCTGAACTTACAAATTGGGGGGAAAAAATCTTAAAATTCTACTGAAGATTTCACTGAAACAATTTCACAAACTTGAAATCTCACCAAAATCAGGGTGCCATGACACGACTATCGAAGCGATCATTTGTACATAAATTATTCGTAAACGAGTGTGTAAAAACCTCTGTGTTTGTAGCTTTCATTTAACTTTACCTTCTGTCTTCATTTACGTAACCTTCAATACCTTAAGCCAGTCAATCCTGTAAAAACTTAACCAAAAGTGCACACTGCTCTGATAAAAATCATTAAAATCCAACTGTACAATAAGAAATAAATAACACCGTGTTTATCCAAAACACTTGGCACTCGAAAGAGTAACCACTAACTGAATTTCTAAAGAGAATTTTATCCTTTAAAGTAATCGTATCACGTCTTAAATTAAAGAAAAAGCCAAGTTCACCGCATATTCACCCACGGAGCGCAAGTCTATTATTTTTTTTGAACACGTTTTGATCAATCTGCCGAGTTAATCTCCATTCAGCCACACCAGCAGTGAATCAATAGAAGAAATCAGAAACACATACGTGAAATTCGACATTCCATTCCTTTCCCCTCCTTTCCCCGAGACCCCACCACTATTCCAGATTTTTACCCGCAGTATAAGTGCTGGTAAACATGTTACCACGCTGGCTTCTTGTTTGCCAGAACATAATCGTTATTGGACCCGTAAATCGTGTCCCCGTACCTTGAGTGCTCGATTAAAACAACAACATAATAAAAAGCAATAACCGAGTGTTATTAATATCACGAAGCTGGGTACTCCCACAAAATTGGTTGGGTTTAATATTCCTATAAAATGATAGCGATAGAGAAAAACGCATTTTAGGGATGGCGATTTAAAAAAAAAAAAAAATAGTTTGTGTGCTGATATTTTGGTTTCCAAAAATAATTCTTTCTCCGTGCCACGGATACCCAGAAATGGCTTCATTGTGTCATATCTACGACGTGAAGTGTGGAGATTGTCTCGCACTACTATATTGACACGTGTTACTTCAGCTCTACCCCCCACCCCCCACCCCCGCCTGGTCTGTGCAGTTTGGTCACCTTGTCGTTTTGTTACCTTGTCGTTCTATCACCATGTCATATTGACAACTGATCGTTTTGTCTCCTTGTCATATTGACACCTGGCCGTTTCGTCTCCTTGTCATTTTATCACTTGTCTTTTGTAGTTTTGTAAAGGATCTAATTCAATGATGTTCCTTAGTGCTCGATTGGAAAAAAATGTATGAATTAAATTTGTAAAACCTTACAATCCATCTCTTTCCTATAGAATGGGACTGCGATAAAACTTTTAAATAAAATACAAACTACACAAACAAATGGTGTAATGAAAACGATAAGTTTGAGGTTTATTTTTAAACGAACACGACAGTAAATGTTTCGGCTAATGCCTTCATCAGTACAATAAACAAAAAATACGTACTTACATAAGTAATACAACTATATTTAAATTCTTAAAACATACTATATCATAAAATATTAATGTAAAATGAAAATAAGGGGGAAAATAACAACAACAAAAAACGATGGCACAGGATATTGTGTAAAGGAGCTGTTGTGCTACAGCCCATGCATGCAGGGCTTCGGGCTGCCTCATCTTCTTCTCCAAGATTGAATGTCCAGTTACTGTAAATCTTTCTCTATACATTGTCTATCCATCTAAGTAATTTCCAAGCGTAGTTCTTGCCTTTAGCTGTTTTCCTCTTTGAGTTTTGGTGGTGCACCCTCTCACGCGGCTGGTTAGCAAAGTCAATAGTACACTCGCCTCACGATCAAGCTGCACCCTCTCGAGCGGTTGGATAGCAAAGTCAATAGTACACTCGCCTCACGATCGAGCTCACGCAAAAATGATGAATGACTAACGCTAAGAAAGTCCTCCGTAGATCTGGAAGGGAATCGGGACACTCACCAGGTCCATCAAGCCACAAGCAAGTCCTAATGGAAACATCAGGGCGTCCTTACGACATTTTACCCTCTTCGCTCCTCTGACATGTCATTCATGTTTAGTGTCCATGCAGCGTAGCCTACTCCCCCCCCACCCCACAAACACACTTTTTGATTCTAAACCTCTATTGTGAAACAATCTTACTCTACAATGTAAACCTTTCTTAAAGCCATCCAATTACACACCCAAAATGCAAGATATTCGGCATTTGACTTTTGAGACAAGTTTACTTTAATTTTGAAACTCTTATTCAGGGGTACATCTCAAATTTAAACTATATAGCCTAGTATTGTAAGTTGAACTTTCTGACTAAAACTGGAGCTCACGTCAATAGAGGATGAATGACTATCAAATAGAACATCACCATATAAGGAATGTGGATAAACACCAAAAAGAAATTGAGACATAGACAAACATGGAATAGGACATAATAAAAAAATAAATAGTGTATAAATTAAAGAGTATACTCAATGAAAAGTTGGCTACAGCCTACATTGCTCCCGGTGCCAAGCAATATTCGAGATTCAGATGCGATAACTATGACTCTTGGCCTCTGAGTATTATTTTTATTTTCGTTTTCTCTTAATTTTTGCGCCCTGCCCTCCATAATTACGCGACTGCCGGCTTACACCATTAACAAAGTTAACACCTTTTATATGCGATCTATAATGTCTTTGATTATAGTCTATAAACAAACGAATTTTTCTGATCTTTAAAGCAAATGAATTAAGATTTTTTTAAATAACTTAATTCTTATTACATTTATCATTTATACAAATGGAGAATCAATTATTACATTATACTTTATACGTAAAGCAATGTTCAGCTTTTTTTTTTTTTTTTAAATGTCATTGTTTAAAAAAATTAACTTATTAGAGATTTTTCAAAACAATGTGTAGTAAATGTATCCTGAGCACGAAACGTATTTTTGAAAACAACTTCATTCCATAAGGAGCTGAATAAATCATTGGACATACCCTGTCGACTGTCGACATAAGTTTGCGTTTCACCAGCGACTCGCGTCCACACGTTTTCTACGTCGTTAGTAAGAACCTCACATTCAGTAGCATCAGTGGGATCGATGAGGTTCATTTTCACCACACAGTGCATATACATTATAAATGTTTATTTGGTGAACTACCAAATCGTGCTTATAAATTTTATAAAAATCATTTCCTTTGTGGTCAATAAGGAAAATCTCATTGTTTAGGGAGTAAAATGTGTGTGTGTGTGGGGGGGGGTGTCCTCATGGGGGCCAGTTTGTCAAGGCCAAGTTGGCTTCCTTTCATATGTAAAATCAGACAGCGCCTCTCTTAGCCTTCTCGCAAACATGGCTGTTCCAACCCCTCTCAATATTAACATCGTCCATTATTAATCTGCGCATATTACGCCATTTTTCCTAACTCGAAAACTCCCTAAGTCGAATTTTTTCACGGGTCCATTTGAGTTCGACTTAGCGAGGTCCGACTGTATTTCATTATATTTTCAAGGTGAAAAAACGTATAATTTCTTTCTTTGACATACAATTATACACAGTAACATTTTAGATTTTGGTGTCACCCGGGGCGCCCCGCCACTCTGCACCTTCGTGGTGACGCCACTGCTAGAGCCTAACACAATCCTTCAACACTCATAGGAGCAAGAGTATCCAGTGCATTGATCGTTTTCTTTTTAGGTGTAGGATAAAATAAATGTTCAACAAAATTTCGGAACGTGTTTAAAGGAAAATATCCTTTAAGTTTTGAGCTATCGTATTTCAAACTTAAAGTTAATATTATTTTTATATATGGCGGGTAATGATTATTTAAAAAATTGTTCAATTAAAGGGGCCGCGGTGGTCGAGTGGCAAGCGCGCTCGACTGTCGTTCCGATGAACTTGTTCCCGGGGCCTAGGGCGTCCCCGAGTCCCACCCAGCTCCAAATGGGCGAAAAGCGGCGAGGTAATGCGTGGAACCCTTAGCCGTGGCATGTGAACGCTGCATCACTTGCAAAAAAAAAAAAAAAAAAAAAAAAAAAAAACAACTGCTGCCTTGCAGACGGTCTTGGCTGACCAAAGGCTATGGAAGCAAATCCAGAAAATACAGCAGGCTGAAGTCGGAGACCACAGGCCAATCGGCGCAAAACTCGTGGCACGCAAAACTCAATATTCAATATTGAGAACGAAGAAGAAGTTCAATTGAAAGGAAAAAAATTCAATCGATTAATTTCGATTCGATAAATCCATGGCTCTCAAATTTTGTGACTTAACACAGCATCGCAGTAGATATATATTATATTCTTTCTGGAATGCGAGAAATAAAAAAGACTAACCTTTTTGGTAACGTAAGCACTTCTAAATAAATAATAATAATACGAGGGAAAAGTATGCAAGTAGCAAAAGATATAAATTATTAATAAATTGGAGACAAAAAATATGCTCTTAAATTTTCATCGAATTTTAATCGATCAAATTATTATGAACCCAAACTAACCAAAATATCCAATTGGTCGTGAGTCGATTCCAAAAATAAAACTTAAAGAAAAAAGATTTCTTCTTTCCCAGCAACAATGGCACCGTAAAAACAGAAGATGCATGAAATATGTATGAATTTTTGTTCCGTGTAATTTGTTAAAAATAATTTTATTTGTGCAAATATATATTTTAATTGCAGAATACACTTCCAAATAAAGTAAGTTGAATTTTTGTGGGGCCCTTTTTTTCCTTCAAACACCCGAAAAAATGAAAATTCAAAGATAGTATCATAGTGAATCTTGATTGATTCATAGTTTGTCACAGTCTATATAAAATATAATCATATTATAATCATAGTAATTACTAATTAGTTTAGTTTAAGTCAAGTTAACAAAGTGTCTGCTGCTACGACAAACTCACAGTCACTCACTCACTGCATACAAGTACAATCACCGAGGCCGAGACTTGGCAGACTTGGCTAGTGCTACATGTTACATGTCGTAATACTAGAAACATCCCTGTGAGTTGTCTGCTGTTAGACTGGTCGTAAAAAGTATAGTCGTGTATAGTATATAGTCATTATAGTAATAGTATTTAGTATTATATATGCTGTATTACTATTAGTTCAACTTAAATTTAAATGGTTAAATTAAATGTTAAATCATAAATGTTACACAAAAGTTCTTATAATCATAAAAATGTACAAAACATTAGTAACTCCTTTTCAACCTTCAGCTTTGACTTACAAAATAAAATTCTTAATTTTAACTATATTAATATTAATAGTTAAATAAATTTTGCACACAGTCACACAGCCAACTTTTATGACTTATGAGTTTATGAATGAAACAATGAGAACAAAACATAGTAATAGGAAAAAAAATAAGGCTTGAAGGATGAAAATGAATGGAATGGTTTCCATAGTACATTTTATTATTCTACACAAAACGAATTATTTGTTTTAGATTCCTTCAATTGTGCGCAAATCTTTGCTATCTAGAGCATTCTCATTTACAGTATACTAAATTTTAATACTTGTGGACATCACTTACACTTACACAAAATAAATTGGCCGATATAATCAGTAGACCAATATTAAATCTATTTAAATAAATTTAGATTTTAGAATTATTACATATAAATAAGCCCAGAATTAATGTCGTATTATTTTATATGCGTATATAATATAGAGAAGAGTTTGTTAAGATATTACGTTGTAGCATTTGTTACCTGGCTAGCGCTACGACAAGTCGTAACACTAGCAACATCATACGGTTAAAGTCTAGGCTATACACTGCCTATACAGTACTATACACTGTATTATACGGTGACCCATCAAAACAGCCCCTGACAAAACGGCCCCTGGTCAAAACGGCCCGGACAAAACGGCCCCGGACAAAAACGGCCCTTGACCAAAACGGCCCCTGACAAAACGACCCCGGTCAAAACGGCCCCGACCAAAACGGCCCCAGAAAAATTGTAGACATTTTTTACAAAAAAATTAATGATTTTTAAAATTTTAAGTTAATTTAACCTTTGTTCAACTTATTCACCTTTTATGAAAGTGGTCAAATTGTAAAATTATTTCTTGTGACGTTATGACATAATTTCTTCTCAACAAACAATTGTGACTTGCTACCGTATAGTTCAACTGTTATTAAATTTTTTCTTGTGATGTTATTATTATTTTTATTTGTGAACTTAAACTGACACTGAATCGGCGAGTATAAATAATTATTTAAAATTGTATTCCATTAACAAATATTAGTCCAGGGCCGTTTTGTCCGGGGGCCATTTTGTCCGGGGCCGTTTTGTCAGGGGCCATTTTGACCGGGCCGTTTTGTCGGTGAACCGTATTATACAGAATACAGGAATCTTGAAATTTTTTGTCTGAGACTGAGAGGGCCATATTCACCACGTATTTTGAATTCTGAATATGAATAGTGACTTAATAGGGAATAGTAATTCTGTGAGAGCCATACAATAAACATTATTATGTCATGTTTAAAACTGAAAGTCTCGTAAATGTGTGCATTTTGTGTAATTTCAACACTAAACCTGCCAGGTTATTAAAAGAATTAAGCAATGAACTGTCCCCAATCCTTGTAGTTCTTTTTCAAGCCTCTCTAAATCAGGGCAAAGTGCCCGAGGATTGGAAATTAGCCTATGTAACGCCGCTCTTTAAGAAAGGTGGTAAGTCAGACCCTGGTAATTACAGACCTGTATCACTTACTAGTATCACATGTAAATTACTGGAACACATAATATATAGCAGAATAGTTAACCACCTTGACAAATATAATGCCCTATGCCCACACCAACATGGCTTTAGAAAGAACAGATCATGTGAAACACAATTGATAGGCCTAATAGATGATCTATCAAAAGGCTTAGATAATAATGATCAAATTGATACAATATTACTAGACTTCTCAAAAGCATTCGACAAAGTTCACCACCTTAGTTTGCTCAAAAAACTTAAATACTTTGGAATCTCAGGTCCCTTGCATCACTGGATCCAAGATTTCCTATTGGGTAGGGAGCAAACTGTAATAATTAATGGTTCTAAATCTACACCAATAAAGGTTAACTCAGGAGTTCCACAAGGAACTGTCCTAGGTCCCTTACTATTTTTAATTTATATAAATGACTTACCCAACAATATCTCAACAGGAACTAAAGTTAGGTTATTTGCTGATGATTGTATAATCTATAGAACAATCAAGTCAGAACAAGATAGCAAAATTTTACAAAAAGACTTAGATGAATTAATAAAATGGGAAACTAACTGGAGTATGTCCTTCCACCCAGAAAAATGTCAACTGCTAAGAGTAACAAAGAAAAAGAAACAAATAAATTCAAAATATTTCATTCATGGAAAAGAACTAACCCAAACTACAGATGCGAAATACTTAGGAGTCATAATAAATGAGAAACTATCTTGGAATCCCCATGTCAATGAAGTTATTAAAAAATCTAACAAAACCTTAGGCTTTATAAAAAGAAACTTTTACAAATGTAACAAAGATATAAAACTAAAATGCTATCTCACCCTGGTGAGACCTATACTAGAATATGCATCTTCAGTATGGGACCCATCCACCAAAGAAAATATTGATAAGTTAGAACAAATCCAAAAAAGAGCTGCCAGATTCATTACTGGAGAATATTCAAAACTGACAAGAGTAACACCATTAGTTAAATCATTAAACCTTGAAACACTAGAGGATAGAAGAACCAAGAGTAAATTAGTAATTATACATAAGGCAATTAATTCTAATTTAGAAATACAACACAAAGATAACCTAATACAACCCTCAAATAGACATAAAGACAAAAACACCTTTTTTATTCCATATGCAAGAACAAACACATACAAGTTTTCTTTCTTTCCGTCCGGTATTCGGGCGTGGAATGGGTTGCCTGAAGAAACCAGGAAAGCCACCACTTTATCATCTTTTAAAACTCTAGTAAGAATACAGGACTAAACACAAACCATAGAAATACGTAGGACGCAATAATCTTCTGTACAGAAGGAGCGTCTGTAACATATAAGATAAGATAAAAGTACAGTAATTATGTCTCTGAAGTCCTTGAGAATTGAATAAAATTGTTATTATTTAATAATGCTATTTTTTAAAAATATTATATGCAATTATTCAATTAATGTGTAGGTAAAGTAAATGTAGTCTTAATAGACATTTTTTAAAAATTGAACATCAATAGAGGCACATCTGGCTCACAAGCCATGGTTTCCCGACCCTTGGTCTATTTATCTATTACAACAGTGGCCAAACCATGTCTTGCGAGCCACATGGGGCTCTTCTGTGTTCACATTGTGGCTGGCGTACAATTTATGAAAGATATGTTTTAAGATTACTGAAACTGAAATATTTGCAAGCCATGTTTAATGACCCTTAGTGCTTAAATGCAGCTCTAAACATTTTTTATATATTTTAAAATGGCTCTCAGTTACTACAGGTCTGGTCACCCCTGGTCTATTATAATATACTAGCAACAATGCACGTCCAAGGACATTCTGCCGTCGTTTCAGTGAGATGTTGTACTTCCCCTCCAACAGCCGTCTTGACCAGCCATAAATGTGCATCATGTCAAAAATACTATTAATTTTAGTTATAAGAAATAACCTGTGAAATCTAAATATTTTACTATAATTCCCAACGCGTACTGCTAATTTCTAGTTATTGTTTTTTTAACGCTTTATATTTGTATAAAACTGATTAATATTAATTTAATTTGATTTTTAAAAAATTCCTTACTACAATGATAACTGGATACTATTTGGATCTGTGAAAAATATTTACAGAATCAGAATAGTGTCGAAAAGCTCAATATTTATGTGTATATAATTATATCTCTGTATTAGAAATATTTGAGTTGGGCCATCGCTTTCAACGTAAAATTCACACACCAATTACAGAATTACAATTAGAGTTTTTAATTAATGACAAAAATGTATCACAACAGAATTTAACAAAATTCACAATGTTAAAAAAATAAACCCCTTGAATCATGTGGCTATTGTAATTAAACATATTTTGCTTATCTATCAAATAAAAAAAAGTACCCATTAAAAAGCCACAGCTCAATTTAATATGCGTACATCAAAATGTATGCACCACAATTTGACAATAAAATATTTTTGAAAGCACACCATTCAAAATAAAGTTTTGGAAAAATTACAGCACGAAAAATAACTCGCTTTAAACGCCCGCATAAACTTGTTCAATATGTAAAAAAGATTAACTTTTCTGATTGGCTGTGGAAGTCTGTAGTAGTTTGAAGGACCAATCGCTATCGATACCCGCACAGAAAATTGCCTTCTATTATATAGGATAGTATATAGTTTATAGTTTAAAATTGTGTATTTTTTTATATGTTTGTTATTGAAATGACCATATTTAAATTTCTTGTCAAGGTAACTAATTTTATTAATTACTATTAGTTCATAAATAGAAATTACTACTCACAAAGTCAAAGTGTACAATATTTGTTATTAGTATATTTATTTTAATGATGTATCATTCACATAACTTATGATTATGAGAGAAGAGATACATATTTTCAGAATAATAAGTAATCTTACTCAGGAAGTATAGAGTTCCTAAAATTTTCATTATTCTAAATCTTAATTATTTTTATTGCCTCCATGGAGATAGTATTGAAAAGTTAGGAATTGTCCAAAAAAAAAACACTATTTAACAATTTTTGTTAATATTTTGTTTGTTTCTATTTCAGTGTTTTCTGTAGACAGTCTTTTAGAATAAGGGAAGACATTGAAAAGTTAAAGATAAAAACTTAACAGCTATTCATGATCAAGTCAAAATATACTGACTGATTGTCTCTCAAATCAAAGTCAAAGCTTTTCCATCTCGACAATTAATTTACAAAGCTAATATTCATATTGCTAAAGCATGCTGTATGCTGAACTGATTTTACCAGTTTAAAACTTTTCCTTGCTACTTTGATTATTGAAAGTAAAGACGATGGAAAACTTGGAGGATTTTAAATTTATTCCAAGCCAACATAACAATGATTCAGATTTTGATCACGCAACAGTATTAGATACAGAATTTAATACTGTGCAAAAAGGTGAATCTGAAAATGCTATTGACACAACTCCAAATTTAAAAGGGGATGATTTGTTAATTAAAATTAAAGAGGAGCCAGGAATCAACATGAATATGGAGTTTGAAAACAGTTATAATTCAACATCGTGCACAGATAGTGTTTATAAAAGAATTTCAGACAGCATAAGAGAGACTTCAGAAATATCTTATCTAGAAACTTCAAATGTAATTCCAAAAGATCCATTTTTTTCATTAAATTCATCAGGAGTTAGAAAATTGAAAGCGGCTGTTCAAAAGAGAATGAATACTAAAAATTCTACACCCAAAACACAGAATAATGAAGATTCGCATTTAAAAAGCCAGAACGTGGTGAAATTCACATTTAAAAAGCCAAGTAAACCTTTCAAATGTAACCTTTGTTCTTCTGCTTTTGTATGTCCTTCAAAATTAACTGAACACAAAAAAACGCACACAGGAGAGAAACTCTATAAATGTGATATATGCTACTCTTTTTTTGCACGTAATTCAGATTTAAGTACACACAAGAGAAAGCACACAGGCACAAGGGAACCACCATTTAAGTGTGACATTTGTTCTGCTGCATTTCCAAGTAGTTCAACTTTAACTGAGCACAATAGAAGCCAGCACATGGGTGAGAAACCTTACAAATGTGACATGTGCTCTTCTGCATTTATTTTAAAGAAATATTTAAATATACACAAGAGACGACATACAGGAGAGAAGCCCTATAAATGTGATAGCTGTTCAGCTGCATTCACTCAAAAAACTTGTCTAATAAAACATAAAAGACAACACAGTGGAGAAAAGCCATACTCTTGTGATATTTGTAATGTTGCATTTGCTGAAAGTTCAAATTTAATTGTGCACAGAAGGAGGCACACGGGAGAGAAACCCTACAAATGTGATCAGTGTCCATCTGCTTTCACACAGAGTTCAAATTTAGTTGCTCATAAAAGAAAACATACTGGAGAGAAGCCTTACAAATGTGATATATGTCCTTCTGCATTTGGGTACAGGGCAAGTTTATTCAAACACAAGAGACTCCACACCAGAGATAAACTTTATAAATGTGACGAATGTTCTGCTGGATTTGATAAAATTTCACACTTAACTGTACACCAAAGAAAGCACACAGAAATGAAACCGTATAAATGTAATATGTGTTCAGCCGTATTCACACAGAATTCCTATTTAGTTAGACATAACGCATTGCAGCATCCTGGAGAGAAATCTTATAAATGTGACTTATGCTCTTCTGCTTTTGTTTATAATTCAAGCTTAAAACGTCACAGGAAATTACACACGGAAGACAAACCTTTTAAATGTGACACATGTTCTTCTTCATTTGTTTCTAATTCAAGTTTGAATAAACACAAGAGACAGCACACTGGAGAGAAATCTTACAAATGTGACATTTGTTTCTCTGTGTTTTTTAACCGTTCCAATTTGATTACCCACCAGAGAGTGCACACAGGAGAAAAACCTTATAAATGTGACAGTTGTCCAGCCACATTCACCCAGAGATCAGCTTTAAATAAACATAACAGACAACATAATTGAGAGTATCATTACAAATGTGACATTTGATCAGTTTCTGGTTGCTAGTTCTGATATATGTTCACATCAGTTAGGCATCTTGGCTACACTATTTCTATTAGTAACTTTATCACTCAAATATGTAGATCTGCATACTCTGCCATCCATTATATCAGCTCAATCTGTCACTACCTTACAGTTAGTTCAACGAAAACTCTAGTTTGTGCTCTCCCGTCTTGATTACTGTTACTCTCTTCTGTCAAGTTCACCAAAACTGTACGTTGTAAAGCAACATAAAGTTCAAAATTCAGCTGCCAGGCTAGTTCTTAAGGCAAAAAAAAAACATGACCATATTACTCCCCTACTTTATCCACTTCATTGGCTTCCTATACAAGCAGGGATTGATTAAAAACTGTCCGTTCTCTTTCACATTGTCTTTTCTGGCTCATGCCCTTCCTATCTTAGTGAACATCTCTCTGTCTACTCACCTACTCATCAGTTAGCTGTTCTACAAAAACATTTATTCTCTCTGTTCCTAAGAGAAGCACAAAAACATTTGTGACAGGTCTTTTTCTTTTGGTGCCCCCAAACAATGGAATTCTCTACCATTACACATATGCAGTATTCCAACTACTAAGACCTTTAATACTGCACTTAAGAAGACATTACTTCAAACTTAACTTTAAAAATTAATTAAATAATAAGCATTTGTTTAAACGATAAATTTGGCTCATGTACAATAGAATGTCGTTGAATGTAGTAATGATATGTATGTTTTACATTGAATGCATATTTATTGATTATTATCAATTTAAATTAATTTAAATTAATTGTTAACAGCCCTAATTATTAAATTATATGATTATGTGTGTTACTATTTTTAGGTGAAGTGTTGTGAGCCCAGCTTCTTGCTGGTATACAGAGCTATATAAATGATAAAATTATTATTATCATTATTTAACTAAACATCAGAGATAGCTTAGGAGATAAAAATTATTAAAATATTTGTAATAGTTTTTCAACTACCCTTAGCTACACTTGAAAGAAAACACAGTGTTTAGGGCTGTTATCATCGATTAATTTAAATTTAATAGTTAACTTTTGAAAAATTACCGAATAGTTAATAGATAATTTTCATTAAGATTAAAATAAGATGTATGATGTCATTAAACTGAAAATTTCAAGGGAAGTAACAAAAACAGGCAATTAACATTTTTTTATTTAAATATACGTTATTTATAAGTGGTTCAATATAATGTCAATGAATTTTAATTTTGTTATTGTTAAATAAGTAAAAACAATGTTTTTTTTTTTTTTTATTTTCCTTATAAAAAGAGCTTATTTTAAAATTTACACTTAAAAAAAAATGTTCTTTGAAATGGAGAAGTTTGTACGTAAAAAAAGCAAACTATTTTTAATTATTAATAAGTAATTATTTATTAATACATTTTTAATCGCTATTTTATCAACTAAAATAATTTTAATCGATAAAAAAATTTACAGATTAATCAAGAAATTAATAGTTATTTTCCGCAGCCCTAATAGTGTTATTTACTAAATAAAACTCCAAAATTGAAATTTGATTCCCTTCATTTGGGATTAGTTTTAAGTTTCATTTAACACCAAAGAGAACCTTTATTAATAAAACAGTTGTTATTTAGCTGACGTTAAAATTCAAGCCATCGATGTGAACTTACTAGTGTCACCTCATTTATCTATCTTTAGAAGCCCTATCTTGGATCAAGCCTCAAGCAGACACAGTTAAAATTGATGCAGCATTTTTCACATAAATTGATATTCTTCTTGGGTGTCATTTTCAAAACACACTCTCTTCTTTAATTGTATAAAAATGTATATGAATGGGAATATATGCTTTCTCTGATGATTTTTTAACCATGGATGTGTTAAAAAAGGGAAAATCAGGCTTGTAGAATTAAAAAAATTGAAGTTGATCCAGAAAGTTTTCTTTCAATTAAAATTGATTTACACAAAACTGAGGGGAATAAAATATATTTTTTTAAGATGAAAGAATTTTTTTAAAAACATGTATATTTATTATAAAATATGCACTGTATACTCACCAACAATTACATTTTAAATATCTTATTAGATATACTATTTACTACATTTCTATTATCATATATATTGTACACACATATCTATTTAATTTAATGCATGAATTTAATTAAATAAACAAAAAACTAAAAATAATTAACAACTTAATAAACTCAAATATTTTGTACATTTAAAAACAAAATTGCTTTATTGGAGAAAAAAATGTGTATCTTTCCTGATTCCCCTCCTCCCCACCCATTATTTTAAGCATCAAATTTATATGTATTTTATGATAATCATATAGTCCATTGTATAAATTATGTTTATGAAATACACATCTAAATAACTAAGCAATGTATGATTTTTCACTTTGGTGATTAAATGTAATTCACTGTATTATAATTTTATAAACATAAAAAATTGACTCATCTTAAAAAACTTACGTAAAGGTTTAAAAATGTATTGTGTTATAATTTTTTTTAAAGAGTTGAATTATTAGAGTAAGGAGTACTATGAATTTATTTGAGATTTTTCAAAATAAAGAAAAATCGTTTAAAATGGATGAAAGTTGAATACATGTAGAATTAAACATACAAAGGAGTTTTTAAAAAAATACAAATATTTTATTTAATGAAAGGTTTTTCGCTCTTAAATTGTATTAATAAATGGGCTTACGGTTTATTTCTCACAATACTTATACTTATAAGGGGCCCGTCCATAAATGACGTCATGCGCTTAGGTGGGAGGGGGGTCATACATTTGTGACGAAGGGGGTGTTTAAGAAATGTGACATCACATCAAAAAAAGGGGCAACTTTAAATAAAAGATCCACTTAAATATTTGATTGGATGCAATTTATTTAATGATGTTTTTAATAGCTTAGCTTCACACGTGTTAAAATATTAGAGTGCAGACTTGAACTAAATACATACTTAAATGACAAACAAAGTGATTTGAAACACGCTCATCTTCTAATAGAAAATAAAGATTTTGGGTATCAAAAGTTTGTGACGTCATATTGGGGTGGAGGTCTACTTTTTGTGGGGGGAGGAGGGCAAAAAATCGAGTGATGTTATTTATGGACAGTCCCTAATATTACTAATATATAGTATCTGTGTTCTTCATCATCATCATCATTTTTCCTTTGGTTCCTTGTGGAACATAGGGCCTCTGTCAAAGCTCGCCACTGTGCACGGTCCCTTGCCAGTCGTTTCAATTCTTCCCAGCTCTTTCCAGTTCTTCCAGCCTCATCTAACATGCTCCGTCTCCATGTACACTTGGGTCTTCCTCGCTGGCGTTTGCCCTGGGGGTTCCAATCTAAGGCCTGCCTCACCCTGCTGTTATTTTTCCGAAGGGTGTGTCCAATCCATCTCCATTTTCTTTCCATGATTTGTTGTTCTACTGTCCTTTGTCCACACCTCTCCCACAGTTTGGAGTTTTCGACCTTGTCGTACCATTTTATTTTCAGAATATTTCTAAGGCATCTGTTGACAAAGGTTTGGAGTCTATTTTTGGTTGTCACTGTCGTTAGCCATGTTTCGGATCCATAAAGTAGGACCGTTTTAACGTTGGTGTTAAAGATCTTTACTTTTGTTTTGACAGAGATATATGTAGATCTCCAGACCTGTTTCAGATTGGCAAATGCCTGTCGTGCTAGAGTTTTTCTTCGTTCTATGTCCTCATCAGTTCCCCCTGTTACACTAACCACGCTCCCAAGATAAACAAAGTTGTTTACTTGTTCCAAGGTACAGTTCGCTACGTGTATGTCTCCATCTTGCTGGTAGTTAACTTTTAAAAATTTTGTTTTTTTGAATATTCATATTAAGCCTTACTCTTTTCCCAGTCCCGCTCAATGCTGTGAGTTTGTCTTGCATGTCTTGAAGTCTGTGGGGCAGAATGGCCAAGTCATCTGCAAATTCCAGGTCCTCTAGTTTTTGCATTAGGTTCCACTGGATTCCTTTTCCTGAGCTTGCATATGCTTCTTTTGTGACCCAGTCTAACACAAGAAGGAACAGAAGTGGTGAAAGTAGGCATCCTTGTTTGACTCCAGTTGTGACATGGAAATTCATCTGTTAATCTACCATTATGTACTACTTGGCAAGTGAAGTTTTCGTACAGATTTTGGATGATATTTATTATTTTGTTTGATATTCCATAGTGTCTCAGTATTGACCATATAATTTCTCTATTTATGCTATTAAAGGCCTTTTCAAAATCCACAAATGTGGTATAAAGTGGAGATTGCCATTCAATAGACTGCTCAATGATTATCCGGAGTGTTGCTATTTGGTCAATGCATGATCTTCCTTTTCTGAACCCAGCTTGTTCTTCCCTCAGGAGATCATCACAGACATCTTTTATTCTGTTTAGTATTGTTCTACTTAAGACCTTGTATGGTACTGATAGGAGGGTAATTCCTCACCATTTCTCACATTGTGACAGATCCCCATTCTTTAGAATTTTAATCAGTAAGCCCTTTTTCCATTCTGCAGGAGGGGTTTCAGTTGACCAAATTTTGTTGAAGATACTATGGAGTTGGTTAATGATTTCAGCTCCTCCTTCTTTTAGGATCTCAGGTGGTATGTTATCAACACCTGCTGCTTTCCCTGTCTTCATTTGGTTAATGGCTGTCCATATTTCTTCTTTGGATATCTCATCCATATTTATGTCAAGTATTTTTCCAGTGGTCAGATTGGGTGGGTTCAGAGGGGTCGGTCTGTTTAGCACTTCCTGGAAATATTCTTTCCATCTTCTAAGCTGTTCATCTATGGAGGAGAGGACTTTACCTTGTTTGTCTCGGACTGGTACATTGTAAATAGATTTCTTGCCACTTAACGGGTTTAGTAATTTTGTATAACTGTTTTAGATCCCCCTTTTCTGCTGCTTCTTCTGCTTGTTCATCTAGCTTATTATAAAGTGTTCGTTTGTCATTTCTAAGCATTTTTGTGACCTCTTTTGAAATTTCATGGTACTCTTGTTGGGTAAGTTGTTTAGTTTTTCTTGTTTTGGCTTGATTAACTCTTTGTTTTGCATGTTTCCTATCTTCAACTCTTTGCCATGTCTCATCGCTGATCCAGTGTTTTTTGTTTACTGGGGCAGGTTTTAGTATTTCATTGCAAGATCCTATAATAATTTCTTTGAAGTTATCCCAGGTTTTGTCTATGTTTTCTTCCCTTTCATCATCTAGTTGCAGTGCAGCAAATCGATTTTTAAGGGTTAGCTGTAGTTCGTTCCTTTCCTGTGGGTTACGGAGCTTGCCTAGGTCAAATCTAATTCGCCTGGCTGTTTTTGGCCTTTGGTTGGCTAGCTTTATTTTTAGCTTAGCTACAACCAGGTGATGGTCTGATCCATTGTCTGCTCCTCTTTTTGTTCGTACATCCTGTAATGTGCTCCTCCAGGAGCGGCATATAGTGATGTGGTCTATTTGATTCTCTGTTTTGTTGTCTGGTGAGACCCACGTTACTTTGTGGCAATTTTTGTGTGGGAAGATGGTGACTCCAATCACCAGCTCATTGAATGTGCAGAAGTTTGCAAATATCTCTCCGTTTTCATTCATGTTGCCCAGTCCATGTGTGCCCATTACCTTCTCTCTATCTATGTTGTCGTTGCCAACTTTAGCATTCATATCGCCCATGATGACCAGTATGTCTCTTTTCGGTATTTTATCCATTATACTTTGAAGTTGTTTATAGAATGTAACTTTGACTTCCTCAGGTGCAAGGTTTGTTGGGGCATAGCACATGATGATATGGACATTTTTGAACCTGGACAGGAATTTGGCCATGATTATTCTTTCTGAAAGCGGCTCCCATTCAAGGAGGCTCTTAAATGCATCTTTGCTCAGTAGGAGTGCTACTCCATTTTCATGGATGTCTTCCTCATTTTCATTTCCAGAGAAGAGCAGGATTTCACCTGATTGAAGTCTAGTTTCTCCAAAAGTGTTCCACCGTACTTCACTTAGTCCCAGAATTTGTAGTTTGTACCTTACCATCTCTTTGGCGACTTGAGCGCATCTGCCTGGTTCTTGTAGTGTTCTGACATTCCATGTTCCCAAGTTGAGAGGTGCCTTGTGGATGAGGTGATTTTTCTTTTTCATCGGTTTTAGTAGGGTGGTCGGCCTTGTGGGATTCCGTTGACTTTCCCCACAAGGCTTCATGAGTCTCCTTTGCGGAGCTCTACTCTCGCCTCTGACTGTGTTACATGTGTTTGCTTTGCTTTCGGTTTCAGTAACAATCTTCTTTTTACATGGCTGGGTTGTTGGCCCTGCGCATAACCATCTGGGAGGGTTCCCTTTCAGCTCAATGGATAACTGCCTTATTTTTCGGGTAAGGTTCCCTAGCCTTTATGAATCCCTTCATCTTCTGCAAGGCAGCAGTTGATTTTATTACGGAGTTTTCTCTCCTAGATGGTTGCTATCCCTAGCTAACGGCCTCATCTGTCCGGGTTTAGAGTTTAAGCGCTCTATGTTCGCTTTTTGCCTTGGATTATGGGGCATTTTTTAAAGAGTATCCTTACCAGGGGATACCCCACCCCATCCTCAACGACAACAAACCAGTTGGTTCACGGCCGCTTATTCAATATTCGCGGCTAACCCTTATATCTAAGGGTCGTTCCTCTATCCATCACCTGAGGACGCGCCTGGTAGGAGATGGTAGCTACCCCAGGATATGTGTTCTTACATATTGAAATTCCAACAATCATGAGTTTAGCCATCAGTATTGTGAGACTGTTAAAGGCGCTAATTCTGCTGCGTTCTTTGCTTTGTTTTTTAAAACAACTGAACTGTAAAACCAAACTACTGAAGTAGTACGAGAACGTGAACGTTTGATAGCCTCTCCTATTGAAAAATGGAACTTTACTGCATTCGATCAAATTTTAATAACCAATTAAATTTCAACAACGTATGATTTATTTAGAGCAAAATTATAAATGGCCATTCATATTTCATTACGTACAGATGAAAATTTGCAATTTCGATTACTATTTGTGCAGTGGTGTTAGGAAATACTCCAGCATAGTAACATCAACATCACCAAATTATACGCGGACCATATATTAACTAATGGAGAAATTCGTTACATATTAGTATTATTAGCTTGACTTAATTTCCTTTTGAAACTTTATTATTATTAATAAATTATTATTAATAAACTGACTGATTGTCTCTCAAATCAAAGTCAAAGCTTTTCCATCTCGACAATTAATTTACAAAGCTAATATTCATATTGCTAAAGCATGCTGTATGCTGAACTGATTTTACCAGTTTAAAACTTTTCCTTGCTACTTTGATTATTGAAAGTAAAGACGATGGAAAACTTGGAGGATTTTAAATTTATTCCAAGCCAACATAACAATGATTCAGATTTTGATCACGCAACAGTATTAGATACAGAATTTAATACTGTGCAAAAAGGTGAATCTGAAAATGTTATTGACACAACTCCAAATTTAAAAGGGGATGATTTGTTAATTAAAATTAAAGAGGAGCCAGGAATCAACATGAATATGGAGTTTGAAAACAGTTATAATTCAACATCGTGCACAGATAGTGTTTATAAAAGAATTTCAGACAGCATAAGAGAGACTTCAGAAATATCTTATCTAGAAACTTCAAATGTAATTCCAAAAGATCCAAAATAATAATTTATTTTTATTTATTTTTTTGTTATCATTTATTTTTTTAGCATAGAATGAATCAAAGGTGTGCTCATCAACTGAGTTTATTCCTAAAAAAACAGAGAATAATCCCCAAAGTAGCCACACTTGACTCTAAAACTCAACCAATCCACTTTTTGCTTGTGTCTGTGTGATGTGTGTCCGTGCGCGTGAGTGCAATGCAAGGATTGAGAAACCAGACTTAAAAAACAAACGGATTCATATCAATAAGGAACAGCAAAGCGTTGCGAGTTGTGGCTAAGGAAACTAATTCTGATAAGAGACGAAAATTGTTTTTGTTTTTTCGAACAGAATTTCGTGGCCATAGAAAGGCTAATACTTGGCTTACTGATTACTACTACAAACTTTTAGATCTGAGATTTGAGAGGGTTCATCATCTTGTAGTGTACAATCCAGTGTACACCAAGAAAAACTCGTAAAAGTAACATTTAAAAAAATAATAATAAAAAATAAATAATAAATTAAGTCACATCAAAATAATGAAATTCATTCAAATTATCGAGTTCATTTTAGTTTTAGGAAACGAAATTCGCTAACAAATCAAATCATTTGTCTTTTACAAACGGCCATTATTTTATTCCATAATATTAATATTTATATAGCACGTAATTAAAGATCTTTCACTTACTCTTACAGATTATACAAGTCAATATTGAAAATCAGAAAGTTCAACTAATACGTTGTATTTTCGAGGTGTTTTTTTTTTAATTTATTGAGGCGGGGGGGGGGGTAGGTTAGGGGAACACTACTTAAGACTTTTCTGTTACGATAAAACGCAAGCTCAATTTACTTTCATGACTGTTATAGCTATACATCAGGTAGTTCAAACAATTTTCAAAGTATCGAACCCTCCATAAATGACATCCCTCGCCTAGGTGGGAGGGGGTCAATTGCGACAGTGTGTGACGAGGGGAGGAATATTTAAGATATGAGACGTCACATAAAAAAACGCGCAACTTTAAATAAAATTTTCCCCCAAAAATATTTGATCGCTTGTGATTTATTTAATGACGTTTTCAATGGCTTCATACATCCCCGTGCTACGATATTAGAGTGCAGACTTACACTTGACTAAATACATGTTTAAATGACAAAAAAGTAATTTGCAACATGCCAATTTTCAATGAGAAAATGTGGCTTTTTTTTTTTTTTTTTTTTTTTTTTTTTTGGGGGGGGGGGGTCTTATCTTATCTTATTATAAGTTACAGGCAAAAGATCTGTAGAAAAGATTATTTCGTCCTACGTTTATCTATGGTATTTGAGGTGGGGGGTGTCAAACGTTTTGGTGACAAGGGAGAAAAAGGGGGTGGGGTGGGAATAAAATCGTGTGACAGTGTGACGTCATTTATGGATGGCCCTTATGAGCCGTATCGCAATGATAACGAATTTGTACTTTTAAAGGAAAAAACACACATTAAAATTAAACCTTGTTGTTTAAGAGTTACTTCAATCAAATAAAGATTTATAGTTAAAGAATATTTTTTTAAAGTTTTAAATTGTATCGACAATTTGATAATGGGTTGATTAATTTTTGGAGCTAATTTAAAATTAAAAATATTTTTTAAATGCTCAAGAGGACATATATTTGCCCTCCGCCTTTCTGTTCGCCGGTTTGTTGGGGGGAGCTAACTGTTTGGGGAGGAATTAATTTTTATCTTGAAAAGTACAATTTATTATTTTTCATCACTAATCTCTTCTGTGGGCGCAAACAGCTTCAATATAAAATTTTACAAGTTACCTTTTACTATTTCCCTTAATTTGATGTACACAATAATAATACGGAGTCTCGGCCAGAAAGGAAGACAACTCTAAAATTTAGTAAAAAGCTGTTTACTAAATGAAATTTTCATTGAAAATAAATGACTTGCTGGTTATAAGTTAAAGCTAATCACGAATGATGATGAAAATATTTCTGTAGATTAATGAAATTTAAACGCCTAATTGGCATTAAATCTGGTAATCTATGACTACCGTAATCTGCACAATAATATGTATATACTATGCAATAAGTTCAATAAGTTAATAAATTTAAATTTAGTAAGTAATTTTTAATTTAATAAGGCAAGGCCTAATCATGCCTAATGCCTAATCAACTAATCACACAATCAGTTTAATATTAATAAGCCTAATAAGACACTAATAAGGCATAAGGACAAGTATGAAAGTTTAGCTTTTAAACTCAATAATTAATAATACTCAATAATCTTGACTCTTGTAATATTGTAATCCTGCAGTTTCTACACATATATTATTATATAATTATTTCACAGCCAAGTTTATTTTTCTCATGACTCATGAGAACTTACATTTTTAATTTATCAAATGCAGCAATGCAGGCTAATTATTGTTGAATGGTTTAAGTTTAAAAATAGCGGCCGTACTGATCTACTGTTGCTAAGTTTTGGTTACTTGAACTTGCCCCTTACAAATATTTCTACGGTTGTCTCCCTCCACTAAATTTTTTTTTTAAACTGAGGAAGGGGTCTAAGGGGAAGGGGAAAGCAACCCCGGTAAAAGCGAAGTATGTCACCCGTGACGTCACGGTCATGGCGGCCTTCTTTGTTGTTATAACACGTCCTTCAAATGGCTTTAAAATTAAAATTCTATAGCTATACCTAATCCAAACTCTAAAACCTTCAATTTTTTGAAAATTCTAAAGCTATCCCTAACCCTAAAACTTTGCATTTTTATAATCCTTTTAGAATTTATATTTATATAACTTTCTTTTCCAGCAACCTGTAGCGTCGTGACGTCACGGTCAACATACTTCGTTTTAGCCGCACCCCCTTATAATTATAAAATAATAATAAAATAAAAAGTAAAATGATACTTTATCAAATGTGGCCATCTTTTTTGCTATGGCACTTGACTGCCGGTAAAGTAGTGCAAAAGCCAGGAATGTAGAGGTGTAGGGTAACGGGGGATTCGAAAGATGGTGACATTTAAGGAAATTTAAAAGGGAGAATCATTTTTTAGGGGTGTGGGGGTGAATATTAATAAACTTTAAGCTATTTAGTATTTAAGCAACCTTCCGATTATGAAAAATTGGAAAAAAGTAAGAGAAGAAAAGGTACTCATAGTTGGTGTCTCTGAATCACGATAAATCCGATAATGCATAAAATTCACTTTCCTTAAAAAAGCTAAAATTAAAATTCTAAAGCTATACCTAACCTAACCTTTCCATTTTTGAAAATCCTTTCAAAACAATTTTACACAAAAATTAACATTTTCCCTGGCGATTCTACACCACTACTTTTAATAATGCGCATAGCATATTGTTCTGCTTTTTTATATTTTTAGAATGTAGGAAGTTAGGGATGGCCCTCCCTCTCCCCACCCCTGTTGTTTTTCATGAATTTTTAATGAAATGTTAACTTAGATACGCACATGAATACAATCGCGAAACATGACTCATGGGTAGCAACTCTCTCTTGTTCCCAGCAACCGGTAGCGTCGTGACATCACGGTCGAGATTCTTCGATTTAGCCAAATAAAAACGCCTACCCTTATAATTATTAGATACGAATCATCCGACACAGAGGACATAGCAAGTGATGCGAATTTGAAGGCTCGCTCTTTTTTGCTTTGCCACCATAGTGCAAACATTGCGTTTGAAATTTCTTAGTGATTTGCTAAATGGAAGCTGATTTAAGTGTTTTATTTTTTATATTTCTCGAGAATTATTAAAAAAATTAGTGATAAAAGTGTATTTTTCGTGATTGTCTTCCACTGGCCGGCACATTTCCTTTTTTAGCATTTTCCCTTATTTTTGTCCATCAATTAGCCCGCCATCTTTGTCATTTGCATAGCAAAAAAGATGGCGGCCGGACAAGGACGTATTTTTGCCTGACTGTACAACAATAATTTACCTCAATGCGTTATTCTAATTCTATGTTGCATATAGCTAATACAGTGCTAATTTGTAAGTCTTATTAATTCTAAGGCATTTTTTTAGCTCTCTATAATATATAATCCGATCACGATACGTCCATTTAATTTTGTTTATCTGGCGCTCTGCTTGCCAGATGTTTTTTACCCATGCTAAAATAAATTTACTGACTGCAGACTTTTTAAATGCATTATATTTACTCATTAAACTGAAAATTTCAAAGGAAGTTACAAAAACAGGAAATTAACATTTTTTAATGAAATAAAACTAGTTCAATATAATGTCAATGAATTCAAATTTTGTTATTGTTATTTAAGTAAAAACAATGTTTAATTTTTTATATCATTTTCCTTATAAAAAGAGCTTATTTTAAAGTTTGCACTTCAAAAATCTTTATTTTTAAAATTGAGAAGTTTGTACGTCAAAAAAAAAAAAACATTATTAATTATTAAAAATTAATAATTTATGAATAAATCGAAAAAATTGTTTAGAACATTTTAATTTATTTTAATCGCTATTTTAGCAATTAAAATAATGTTAATCGATTTAAAAATTATACAGATTAATCGAGAAATTATTACAACTATTTATTATTAGGAGCCGATAAATGCCTTAGAAATTATTAAGACTAAGACTTACAAATTAGCGCAGTAATAGCTAAAATTCAACATAAAATAATGCATTTAATAAATTAGAAAGGTAAGTTCTCACATGTGTAAAAAAACTGCAGGATAACCACTCTCACTCTTAGTAGTCTTAATTACTGACTCAGATTCTTACTCTTACTGGGTAATACTATACTATAGTCTATAGTAGGTGACTATACTACACTATAGGCATTAGGCATAGACTATAACTTACCTTAACTCTAAATATATTATATGCTATAAACAATTACAATAAATAAAAAAGTAACTTAAGTCAAGTATGTTCATAAAAATAATATTAAATAATGATGAAATGATAAATTATGCAAAATTAATACACACTGAGACTTAGTTATTCACTTAAAATGCAATAGCAATAGGCCCTAATTAATTATTATATCACTAAGTTAATGGTTTAATTAATAGCTAAATAAGAGGCCTTGGCCTTAGGCTTAAAGCTTTAGAAATAAAACTCAATGACTAAAACTACTAAAATTCTAAGATTATGTTTTAAAAGAATGAGTTCATACTATATTTATGTGTTCTATGTAAAGTAGGCTCACATTATTAATCCAGATCAATGCCATTCTTTATTAAATGCCTATAAAAATGGTAAATGTATTCTAAATTAGAAAGTTAAAGATTTTCTGCTTCAAGTCTTTAACTGTAGTTTAATCGTCATTGATGTTGATGATTGTTAATCAAGGTTTATGACATTTTTAAAAAATGTTCATGGACTAGCGATTATTCCATACAAAAAATAAAAGTACAAGGTTACATGTTTAAGTTGTCGGAGAAATCTAGGTTTAATTCTGAGTTTATTAAAAAACAAATCCTTATTCCTAACTAAGCTTTATAAATGCAAAAGTGTCTTTTGGAGTATTAGTTTTGTAAACTTTTTTCAAGGCAAGAGGATGAATGCATTAATATAAATAAGCCTTTTCATCATCTTAAAAAATTGCTTATTAAAATATAAAATAACATTTTAATAATTCTATCAGTAATATTTTTGTACATTTCTGTTATTGCCATGTTAAATATGAAGCAAGTGAATTTGGAAGGTACAAGAGGCTACTGAATATCCAGTGGACAAACTAATATTTTCTTCCTGAACTTGTTGTTGGAAGTTACAGACGTTTTATAGAAAAGCCATGAAAATGGCCAGCTCTCTATTTTTTTCTCTGAAAATGGCAAATTCATTGATGACCAAAAAATTACCTCTATGTAAAACCTCAAAAAATGCTGTAAAATATTTAACTGCCCTGGGTCTTGCATCTCAGATTGTTTTGCCGACTTATGCATGTGAAGCTCATTTGGTGAGTGCACTTTAATAATACAGTAATATAATATGTTATATTCTAATATATTATCAATATTATGAAAATTGATAAGAACATATTGATATTTAAATACTTTTTGATAACTTGTTATATATTCTCATGTGTTAAATTCTACAGTATAAGGAGCTGTCCATAAAGTACATCACGCTATTTTTAATTTTGGACAATTTTTAATTCCCCCCCCCCCTCCCCCCTAAAGTACGTCACACTTTCGTACAAAAATATATTTTTTATTAACAAAATAATTAAAATGTAAGATAATAGACAGTGACGTCACACATGGCCGGTCACCCCCACCCCCTGTCACACTTTCTTACACCCCTCCCCTCCCTCTGGAGCGTGACATACTTTACTAAGACTAAGAAAAAATTATTTGTGGTACCATGCTAAAATGTCAAATTGTGCAATTTAATTTTCTTCTTATGAAGCATATAACTTCCAACAACTGTTCATCTGATGAAGTTTCCAAAGCTCAGACAGCTAAGTTATCAGGGGCTCCTACTATCTTTTCAAAGATAATAGACAAAAAAATACCTGCTAAAATACTATATGAAGATGATCAGGTAACTACTGTTTCAAGACCAAACATTTTAATTATTTGTGCATAATCATTTAGTTATAATTTTAAAGGAACCTTCTTGTAACAAACTTAATAGTGTTAAAACAGAAAACATAAAGTAGCACAAATTAAAACATGTTTGTTATAGATATGCACAGCAAAATCAATGCTAATTTTAAAATGTTTTACTTAGGTACTAATTTATTTTAAATTTAACAAATTTTAAATTAACCTATAAAGGGGAACTATCTTAATTTGCTAAATGAAGATTTTATCAATTTCAGTTAAGAAAATGTACATTTGTTTACTTTTGGCACATTATAAATTTCATAGTTTTACTATTTAATTTTGAATGTGTACATTCTTTATTGTAATATTATCAGTGCATGGCATTTTCTGATGTTACCCCACAAGCACCTGTTCACTTTTTGGTTATTCCCAAGAAAATTATACCTATGCTTAGCCTGACCAATAAAAATGATGATCTGGTGAGATGTGATTTCATTTTATTAGCATACAACTTAAAGTGAGTATTTTATTGTTGAATTATTAATTGATCAATGAGGCCAAAATAAACATTTAAAAAGGTGGTTGGGGGGGTTAAAAGGGTGACACAAATGCTTACAGGTATTTTGGTTTTATGAACTTGAAAATTCAAAGTTATTGGTATAAAATTTTCCTTGAAATATTATTTTTTACTAAATATTTTTTGTTAAGCTATTTTAATGTTCAATGTCACTTAGCTATTTTTTAAAAAATTTTGTGTACATTTATGTAATTAGATTAAATGTAAATAAAATTAGTTTGTGTTTATAGTACTTTTTTTCTGTATTTTAGTTACTTGGACACTTGCTATTAGTAGCAAAGGATGTGGCTGAACAACAGAAGCTTGAAAAAGGTTACAGAGTTGGTGAGTGTGATGAAGTTATAAGTACTTTATTAATATTCTTTGTACATGAGCTATTTAGTTTCACAAATAAAATTAACAGTTTGAGATCAGACATATCTTTTTATTTTATCTAAGCTTAAAATGATAATAATTATAACATATATTATATATGTTATTTAAAACCAAAGGATTTACAAATTCATTTGTTTCCTTGTCTGTCATAGCTCACCTTACATGTAATTAATCAGACACACGCATTCTCTGTGTTCCTAAGACATGAACAAAAAATTTGGCGAAAGGTCATTGCCCTTTTGTGTAGCCAAACTATGGTGTTCTCTACCATTATACATCCGTAGTATTTCAACTACTAAGACCTTCAAGATTGCACCTAAGACGCATCTTTTCAAAATTTATTGTCAACATTAATTAAACATTTCTTTTATTGATTAATGTAGCTGATTTATAATGTATTGTCATTTATGTGGTTAGTATGATATGAATGTTTATTTAATCAATAAATGTATTATTATCTCCATGTAATGCGCTGTGAGCCCGGCTACTTGCTGGGATACAGCGATATATAAATTATCAATTTATTAATATTATTATTATTATTAATCATCATTTATGTCAATGTTATCAGTGAAAAAGTTGTCAATGATAAATGGAGGCTGATTTTTGTGTGTTTTTGATAAAAACTTGGAAGTTTTGTGTTTAAATTGTTCACATTTGAAAGTGTCTGTTGAAGAATATTGATCTCTCTACAGCAAATGAATATATGAAATGTAGTTTAATAGCATTTCCATTTAGTGAATTTTAATTATTGAAATGAAAGAAAGTGTTTTCTTATTACTAAGTGCATATTCATTTATTGATCAGACATTTTGAAAATAATTTTGTGAGGGATTTATTTTACCTAAGAAAAAATATAAATTTAATCAATTTTACTTTTAGTTTAAGTCTATATAATTATTTACCTACCAATAGAAAAAAAAGTAAAGCTGATATTATTAATATATAGTTATTTTTCTGTACTTGACTACAAGAATTTGTCTAAAATGTTTGAGTTTTATAACGTCATTCTCTCCTGTTCTCAACAGTGATCAACAATGGTCCTCATGGTTCTCAATCTGTGTATCATCTGCACATACATGTTCTTGGAGGGCGGCAGATGGACTGGCCACCTGGATAATGAAGATGATTCTTTTGTTGAATTTTTGTTTTGGGGGGGCTTATAAAAAATTTAGCCATATGATTATTTGTTGGCCTATGAGTAAAATTTTGGACATACTTTAAATAAATTCTGGACTGAAACTCAAAAAAGAAAAGGAATAATCTTTTTAACGAAAAAAACAAACAGGTGTAAGTAAACACCCACAGTTTATGACACTAATTATTATAATTATTACTTTAATGTTATCTGTGAATGGAGAGGGCTTTTAATGCCCGTAGTTACTCAGGAAGTAGCTAAGATAATTAGAGACCAAAGTTAATTTGCTAAACTTTAACTAACAATATCTGCTGGATGTTAGATTACAAAACAATTATTTTTGTATTAATTAAAATTAATTCATTTTTAATAGTGTATATTAAATTAAAATAAATGACATGAATATTTGTATTGTATATTGTGATTTTTCTTTTCAAGAATTATTTGGTGCATTAAAAAAATAAAATTATGTCTAGTGCTTGTTGACACAAAATGGTTTATTTTCATCTCTCAGGTTGTTGTGCAATAGTATCAACATTTTTCAAATAAACATTAGAAATTAATCAAAGCAGAGAAAAAAATTAAAAGACAAATAATTAACTTAGAAGGTGAATTCGATATTTTTCAATTGAAAGCACACAATATTAAGGCTACCCTGAAAAATTAATTCAAATTTGACCCTTAGTTGCTAAAATCTCTATTTTTCATCATCTAAATAGTAGCTGATTGAATAATTAAATTTAAGCGTCTAAAGAAATAAAGGGCCTTGTGCTAACCACACAATCCCATGCTCTTTAGTGGTCAATGAAACTTGTGAACGCTACTTCACTTGCTCCCATGGACCTTTATGGTCTAAAACTATAAGGGATATATATTTTTTTTAAAAAGAAACAAAGCGTCCTTGACATATTAATATTAGATGCTGATATTCTTGAAAGAAAGTTCTTTAATTAAAAAAAAATTAGCTAAAATTAAAGCCCTTTCAAAAGATCTCGCCACCTATCTAAATGTTTAAAGCCTAATTAAGTTTGTTTTTATCGAGCTTATAATATTTTACATTTAGATATAACATAAAAATATTTGATAGATTTCACATACACATTTTATAACACAACAATTATATCATTTAATTTTGATTATATTTACAATTAATGTAAAATTGGCTCTGGTACTTCTCTGAGAAGAGAGGTTGACTTCTTGGAATCTGTCAATAATCAAGGGCATTTTTCCTTCAAAGTAAAGTTTATTTTTACTAATTTTTAACAATTAACATTTTGTCAATTTCTTACATTGAAAAATACAAACAAATATTTAATAAAACATTTCCTGATTTATGATTAATCCTATAATTAAAAGTTTAATGAATAGATATGAAACTATTTTATTTATTTTAGCACAATAACAAGGGTCAAACTTTATTTTGGTCTGAAAAATTATAGCATAGCATTTAATAAATAGTGTAATTAATAAATATGTGATCCAATATAAGTCCATATAAGAAAATAACAAAGTTAAGCATATTCCTTTTTTAAAACACAAACTTAAAGGCTTTGAAACTTTTTTGTCTATATACAGAAATGTTTCACATCAAATACATCCATTTAAGTAATTAATTATCAAGGAAACAGCAATAGAGGAAAGAACAAAAATATTACGGGTACTTAACAGTATAAATAAGCAAATAATTCAAATTAAGATTTCAAAAAAGCTAATTAAATTAATGCACAATAAAGCACAAAAAAGCTTACTAATTATTTCTTCCCTCAAACATTGTTGTTCAAATTACAATATTTACCTTAAACCAAACCCCAAAATTCATTAGATTCATGGAAATTAATCAAATATAACATAAGCAGCTACAAAAAGTTTAAAATGTGTATAATTTGCAATTGATTTATGGTTGAATTTTCTCTCTTTGTAGGGACTGAACCCTAAAGTTTAAAGCTCTTTTAACTTTTAGTTAAAAAATATCAAAATAATTAGTATAATCATTTAACCACATATCCAGTTGCAAAATTTTATGCTGAATAAAGTTATTAGAAAATAATTAAACAATTTGAATATCCACATAAACATTTTTTCTCTCGTATAACCAAATTTGATTGCATATATAGGACCAAATAAAATATTTTCAACTTACATTGTGAAATAGCTATGTTTGTAAGATTTAAAAAAAGTGTGCTGCTAAGAATGTTATGGTGCTGTTTGTAGCTTTATACATAGTGTTTTGTTATTTAAAAATATTTATTATATCTCTAAGATTGAGGATTTTGTTAAAAAAGGTGAATACATTTATAAACAGTTACTTTATCTGAATATGAAATAATGCTATATCAATCACATTTGTTTATATGACAACAAAACAAAAATCAAAGAAGTTACCTATTGGGAAAAATCACTGAAGCACATTGACCCCATTAAAAATTTAGACATGTGCAATATTTTAGTTTGGATCTACATTGCACAGGGTAAAAATAGTAAAATGTTGACTGGTAAGCATAACAACGAGAAAATATATTCAACATATAGGGACACACACAGCTTAATACCAGTATTTATTTGAAAAGATTAAGTCATTTGTTCAATTGTTTAAAGTATATGCATAACCAATAATACAATTGATGACTGTTCCATTATTTTACTCTAATTAATTCAACCATGATTAAGAAATGTAATAATAGTATTTAAAATGTGAGATTTCGGTCACTAAGTTTGAAGAGAGAGAGAACAAAAGAGTTCCACTAAATTATTCTACTAGCAGAAACTTTTGCAGGTCACACAAATACATGTTAGCTCATGGTTTGCCCATGCAAGGTTTAGAATTAAATGTGCATGGACAGTCAAGGCGACGACTAGCTGAAATAACTTAATATTAACTGTCAGAACATTGGATATTTACATCTTCAATGTCCAAAGTATCCAGCATAATGAGTTTACACTAATGGTGGCAAGCCTGCCTTTTCTCTGCATTTCTGTATAGTTGCTCGAAGCATAAACTGTTTTCTTGACAATTCTCTCACCCTCTGTTCAAAAAAATAATTTAGAAATGAAATTCACACTTCTGTTGTGAGATATTTTATGTTTCAATATGATACAAAGTCACTACAATATAGATATGTTAATATTGATATGATGTAATATAATAGTTAAAAGATAAATTTTTCCTGTAAGATATTACCTTTAAAAATGATTCCAGCTCTATAACATTTTTTCTAAGTGCCTCTCCTAAATAGTAAATAGCATCTTCTATGGCTTGCTCTTCTGCAAACGCATCCACTAATCTGCAATTTGTCAATATTATTAAAGTATTATTAAAGTATTGGCGGCTGGGTAGCGAAGTCAATAGTGCACTAGCCTCACAAGCTGTGGGGCGTGGGTTCAAGCCCACGAAAAGCCACTATAAAAATGTTGTGCAATGACTAATGCTTAGAAAGTCCTCCGCTGACCTGGAGAGGGATGGGCGCCGCCAGTGTCTATTAAGCCCGAGAATATTCTAATGGAAACATTAGAATCCTCTACGACCTCGATAAAAAGAGATTATGGGACTAAAAAAAAAAAAAAAAATTAAAGTATTAAGATGACTCATTTCATAATTGAAATTTTTCAAATCACAAGTTTTTTGTTTCACACAAATGTCTTACAGCCAGAATAGCCACAAAACCAGGAGATAAAATACGAAATTTTTAAAGTGACATTGTAATCTTCAGTATCATAATTGCCATAACATTAAAAATAATTTTTAAAAACCCCATTTTATAGAGCCCTTTCTGACCAACTGCTTAGAAAAAGTTCCAGTGACTAGCTCTGCACTTGATTATTATCCCGATTTGCTAAAGTTTGCAAGCACTACACTAACATGTCTTATTTGCACAGATATTGGTGAAATTCCCTGTTATTAAGGCCATAATGGGTCTTAACAAATAATTAAAAAGAGAGTGAATGTGAAAAACTGCAGAAAATATTCTGTTTGGCATGCACAAGGGGTATTCCAAGTAACCTACACTTTGAAGCAATAATTAGGTCTGGGGGAAATACATTTTTTATAAAATAAAACTTTAAACTATTAATGAATGCTGACATGTAATATCAATATGAACAAAATGGGGGTTAGACTGCAATCAGGCTTATAAATTAGTAAATGGAAAACAGGGTATGAGTTAGCCTGAAAGGACTATTCAAAACAGAGAACCTTTCAGATAAGAGCCTACCTCAACAAACAAACAATACACAAATAAAACAAATATAGGGAAATGAAAAATAAAAACTTAGCTGCGGTGAAATCCAAAGAGTCAATGAATGCAAAGCTTGACTCTTTGGATTTCCCCGCAGCTAAGTTTTAATTTTTTATTTTTTATTTCCTTATATTCGTTTTATTTGTGTATTGTTTGTTCGTTGAGGAAGGCTCTTTGTTGAAACGTTTGCTGTTTAGTATAGTCCTTTCAGGCTAACTCATACCCTGTTTACCTGTTTTCCGTTTACTAATATCAATATGAGCAAGAAATGTCAGAGGTAATTTGATTTAGCAAGAGCATCTAGCCAAAATGTTATTTTTTATTATTTTAGCCTATATATGAGCCATTGTTTCAGAGTTTAGCTCCGAAACTATAGAATCATCATGAAGTCTTAAGAGTTTATTATGGAGGAAGACTCTCATGGGCACAGGGGAAGATGGGCCAAATTAAAGCCAAATAAATATTTTCATGTTTTATATTTTATGGTATGTAATTAATGGGTAACACTTAAGGCAGTATTAGTTTAAAGGTGATCAACAAATATACTAGGGGAAGAAGTGTAGGGAAACAAATGATAGATTTCTGAGGTTAGACTTTTTGCACAAAACCATTTAAATATCTACTCACTGCCTATACAGAGGTGTAGTCGTTACAACAGCTTCATCAACACTAAGGTTTTCATTTGATTCCATTTTCTGAATGGCATCTTTCACTTCTTTATCTTTGTCTTTCAATAATGATATATTCTTTTCTATCTCATCCTGAAAAAATTATGTTAAAACTTTAATTGACAAACTTTAGCTTTAAACTCAGAACAGATTATAATTACGACTACTCATCAATACATATTAGATCCATGAATTTTAATATGCTTTTTTTCTTGATTGTCAAGATTATTTTGATGTGTTATGATATATAAAATGACAAGGAAGATGAATTTAACAGCCCTAAAAAAAATACCACACATGAGATGAAATTGATAAGGGATACACTAAACATCACAGAGTTTTTTTGCTTCGTGAAAAGTCTGGGCTTTGCCAAAAAGTGACTAACATAGATTTAGAAATAATGAAATCTTCCCTGTTTTTATCAACAAATTATGTTTATTTTCAATTTAATGTTCATACTAATGAATTCAATTTCCTCCATAAAATTGGATAATCATAAGCTGCCACAATTTGCCTTTTGCTAAACTGTCATGAAGTTTGGGGTTCAGCCCAGAGTTCTTATCTTATCCGTTACAGAAGATTATTGTGCCTAACATGACATTGAAATAATTTATAAGTGTTATCTCCACTTACATATAAGCATATAATTTACAATCACAATTTCAGTGACATTAATTCTGATGGCCAGTATGACAGTAGACTAAAATTAAATGTTGATAGTTTATTTAAATATTATACATAAAATAAGCCCTTTTTCAGACAATGGCGGACTATGGGCGTGCCAGCACTGAGGCTCGAACCAGTCTTTTGCCTTGCAGTCCAGCGCACTACCACTAGAACACCGCACCCCATATTGTAAAATTGAAATCTTGGTGACAGGAGGAGACATGCAGTGCATATAGATGATTTGGAAAAAAAGGAAGAAGAGATTTCATCGTGTATAAATCTAGCAAGATATGTGTCTTACTTTTTCTTTCTCTAAATCTGAAATGATCATTTCCAACTTCTGTTTGCCAGCTGTTAAATCTTTCTGAGTTTTTGTCAGGACATCCATCTCAGCCTTTGATAATTAATAAAAGAAATAAAAGAAATAGAGAATCATAATAAATTTTAAAAAATAGAAACAGCTACTAAACAAAAATTAGATGTGGTAATCAATCTTGCCTCTAGAAGATTATTTTGCTTTGATGCCATGCTGTGACTTCATGTAAAGACTAATCATTTATTGCAGTTGAATTTAAATCATAGTTTTTAGCCAAAGCCTTAATTTAATAATGCATCATGCACAGTGATAAATAAAGTATGATATCTGCGATAAAAATGCATGAATGTGACTGCCATGCTTTTTCATTCTTGTTAGAGGAAAAAGTTAATAACCTATTACTGAAGCATAGCAACTTTCTGCTTAATTTGATCTAATTGCCATGGATGTATGTAAGGTAGATTTTATCCGTGATAACAGATTATTTCAACTTGTTTAATAAAGATGGAGCTGTGTTATTCTTTACAGTCTTCAATGTTTACATTGTTCATGAAAACAGAAATTTCAAATAAAATAACTAAAAGGGCTTTTAAAAGGAAAATAAATTGCTCTAGAAATTTCACATAGATGTTATGTCGAATTTAGAGGTAAATCAAAGCATGACAAGTTAACAAGACACATGATTACATGACAAAAAAACTAATGGCTTGGACTCCTTTCAAATTTTGTTTAAAAAAGATAAATATTTACCTGGGCCTGGGCAAATGTTTCACGAAGTCTCCTCTTCATTTTATCCTCCACAGCAGATAACATAGATGCCCGTAGGTCGGCCTCAGTAACTGTACCACCTGGACTGAGATGAGGCATTCCACCAGGACCATCTGCTGTGAAGATAATATAAAACAAATTACAGATTGAATAAACTTATATATACAGTAAGCTCTGCCCAACAAAATTGTGGTAAACTACATAGAGAACAATGTTTTTCATGCCACATATTTTGAAACTAAAACCCAAGTAGTAAATGTGAAATATATATTATTTCAAATTCTCTGATGATCAAATACATGATTATTATTTACACAAAACACTTTTGTTGTATAAAAATTACAATTTGCAAGCTTTACATCAAAAAGACATTAGGAGAAAATAGGAGCTGTGATGACAAGAGCACTGAAATAGAAAAGACCACACAAAAATATTTTTTAAAAAACAAAACAACAACAACAACAAAGAATGATAAAAATATTGAGGCTTAGTTTATAAAATTATAAATTGACTTACCAACATTGTTCATCGAGGGGTAAGGCGGTTGACTATTGAACTGTGATGGAGGATAACCTCCGGGAAAACTTGCCGGTGGTCCCGAATACGGAGGGTTTGCTGGATGAGAGGGATAAGGGGGAGGGTAGGAGCTGTTCTGAGTTACAGGGGGATACGGTGGATAAGAATGACCTGCTGGATTAGGATAGGGTGGATATCCTCCTTGTGGAGGATACACAGGGACCCCGCCTCCTGCACTTGGATATGGGGGTATGGCTGGGGAAAAAAACGTATATGTTAAAAGTGTGAGTCATCCAAAGTGAAGGATATAATGTCATTAATTAGGCTATCGTCAGTGTAGTCTTTAAAAAATTGTGAATATTATTTGTCTGAGAAGATAACATTTTTGTTTGTAGTTTGTGTGGTATAGACATACAAGAGATTAGTCCTTCTAGTGGCAGGCTTTCATTTATACTACCTCACATAATTTTTTTTTAAAACACATACTGACAAAACATGTCTATTTACTTTAACCATTGGCATTTGAAATGATTTGATGGAAGCAAAGCACTGGTTCACATGTGAATGTTAAAATTTTTCACTTAAGACTACAAAAAACTGGCAATGAATGTTATAATAGAATAAAACTTACTCCCTTAGAGATAAATATTAATTCAAGGCCTCTGTCAAGGTATGAGAATCACTGTCAATGAATGGTTCTGAGTTGTTGCTGAGTTGGCAATGAGTTTTGTGAGTTGTTGTGAGAATGTTTTGAACGGTGTTCAGAGACTGACTTGTGGAAGGTCAGGCAATTACTTGAGAGTGCGCGCAAGGGCTATATATAGTGTGGGTCTGTGTAGTGTGTAAAGAGACGAGTGAGAGACGGGAGTGGAAAAAGATAGGAGAGACTTGTAACGTCAGTGTGCGGACGTTCGGCCAGAGCTGTGTAATTGACGGATGGTGTTATCGAGGTTTGCTCGAACACTGGAAGGCTGTGAACCTGTATGCCTGTGCTGTGATGGCTCGAACACTGTAAAGGCTGCGGGCCTGTATGCTTATGCTGTGATGTCTCGATGGCTGTATGAAGGATTTATACTTCAATAAAGAACACCTTCTATTTAACAAGAGTCTGTC
This sequence comes from Radix auricularia, assembly GCA_002072015.1. Lineage (NCBI taxonomy): Eukaryota > Metazoa > Mollusca > Gastropoda > Lymnaeidae > Radix > Radix auricularia. Next base: position 95,214 of record MUZC01000233.1, on the reverse strand, counting down.
TTTATTAAGATTGAATCCCGAACCCAGTACGCAACAGCCTCATAACTCAAGTTTCATACTTTGAAGTTTTTAAACAAGTTCAAATTGTCAAACACATTTTAAAGTTATTCTTCATATAATCTAAAGTTTTAATGGGCACTCAGACTAGTGTTAAGTTTTATGCTAAATCACTACAAATTAAAAAAAACAAAAAAAACTATGTTTCCGAATGTAAATGGCAAGTGCAGAATGTAAAATTACAGGGCTGAATTTAATTTTAAAGAGGTATGAAAATTAATTAGTATTTAATTATTTTTTTTATGTGGCTTCTGGAGGGGGTCATTGTTAGACATTATGAGTGTATTTAATGCCAATCTTTTTCACTTTATTTTCTTATACATTGTTAACTATACCTATAGTTTGTTAACTATAAGAGAATTACCAGCAAAATAGAAATGCAGTGTAGTTAACACCAGCCTTGAGAACTTTTTGAGTTTTGAGCTTTTCTATACATTGGGAACGAGGTTTAGAGAGGAAACAGGGGTATTCTAGAGTTTAAAAAAAAATTAAACAGATAATCAGTGTTGCATAGAGCCATAGAAAACTGATAAAAAAAACACATAGTGGACTTACTACCTCCAACGGGAGGATACGGAGGCTGACCAGGATAGGTTAATGGTTGCCTCGATGCAGATGTTCGTGAAAACACTGGACACTCTTCTCCAAATGTAAATGTCAATATCTGAACCAGGCTTAGGAGATCAGAGTTTGGCTTAAAAAAAAACAAAAGGAGCTCAGTTAATTTTAAATTTCAGATATTTGTCCAGGTACATTTCAATTCAAATACAATTATATATTTTTAAATATATTATTTTTTAAAATATGTCTAAAAAGACCAGGTTTTATTTCATTGGAATTTAAAAAAACAATGTCTTACTAAAATTTAATTGTGTTGGGTATAATTCATAAGAGTAATAAAAATGTTAACTATTCATCGCTCAGTTTAATGCTCTAGAAAAGAGTCACTATAAAATGACCATGTTGGGTTATTTTACTTAAACTTTAAGAAATTCAATAAATGAAAATTATTTAACTTTACATGGATGAGAAGATAAAATGAGTTTATAACTGAGTAAAACATCTTTTTTTTTTCCTGATAAAATTTAATTATAACAATATTTTTTCCCAAAACTACAGATGAATAATTTTACTTACATGTTTCCATTCTCGTATAAAAGGCATGTCCACTTTCCCGTTAGTATCTACATACCGGCCAGGTTTTATCTGCATTGTGGATGTTGGCTTGACAAATACCATTGGTGGGTTGTACGGATGTGTTTCCATGACCCATATTGAAATAGGAATATTGTAAACATTTCCTAAAAATCAGGTAAATAATTTCTTATTATTTTATTCATCATGGTGAAAACACAAAAAATATGTTGAAACAGAATTTTTAGAACTATAATAATGATATGAGCTACACAAAATATTCAGTGCAATTCTAAATTTAAATAAAAATTAATTTAATGTAAATTTGTGTTGTTATTTTAGTAAATTTAATTATGTCAAATTACTTTTTAAATAATTGATGCTGTAAAAATTTCATAAAGTTGGTACCACAAACTGGCACAAAATTGCATTTTATCGCGCTAAAACCACAATTTAGCAACTTTTCAATTACTTTTAAGTACTTTAACTCTAAGCTATTATCATTGATGTTGAGCTTATTTAAAATATCAAATATTATATTATATACTATTATTAAAAAATGGAGTTTGTTCTCTATGTATTTTCGGTCTATTTGAGGGTGAGTAAGTATTTCAATAACAGGACTTTTTAGGGCGGCGAAAAAACCCACAAAAAACCCCCCAAACAACTAAACTTCAAATGTTCATAACTTTGTCATTTATGAAGATATATGAACAACTTTGGTGTCCACATTCTGAAAATTATTACTACTTTAAAATAGAACATCTAAAAAAGCTGTGGGACATTTTTGAAATTTCAGTTTGTGGTACCTTCATCAAGTTTATTAATGACCTTTAGTGATCTTAATTTTAAATACATTTTAATGACTTAAAAATAAATAAGTTACAAATCAGGCAAAAACAATACCTTTGTAGGTAACTGGAATAGTACCTTCTAGCTGAACCAATTCACGCTGCGTTCCATCATTGAATACTATATTTTTATTATATAAAATAAAAATGTAAAATTTTCGTTAACCAAAGGTCATGTAATTATTACATCATGAGGGGCTAAAACACAATTTTGAAATAACTATAAGATTTTTAAGCCACTCTTTAACAGGTGCCATGGATTCAATTTGGAAAAAAAGGCTGCAGACTTTAAGCAAACACAAATTAAAGGACAGTGTTTTTTTTTAAATTAATAAATTTGTTAACATATTCTTCCCAGATTTGATTCCATTTCCTGATGGCTTCCATGTTTTGAGGGAACTATTCTTGAATTTTATTTCAACTAAGATTCCATTCCCTTGTGGAATACCATTTCATAATAGTAATCATATGCTGTACTTGAATGGGACTATTTTTTCAAAGAATTTTCACAAAGATATTATTCCTGGTAAATTATTTACCTAGGTAGGATTCCAATCTCTACCAGACAATTTATCTGGTGGAATTACATACATTAATATGATCCCATATATGTTGGGATTAATATTTAGCTTCTATCAACTGATAGAATATTGGGTTTTTTAAAGAATGTATTTCTGGTTGAAAACCTTCTTTATATGGGCTTTTTCCCAATGGGATTATGAAGGATATGATTAACATCTTGATAAATCAAAACAAGTAGAAGTGCATTTTTTTGGGTAAGTTTTCAAATTCAATAAAATATACAACTTAAGCCATAATAAGTGGAGCTTTATTTGAAACTTTCTATAGACTTAAAAATTGTAGATCATTCAGATCATTTGTCCCCACCAAACTTGTGACATATGACTCTTAAATATTCAAATTTACAACAAACAAAAAAAAAAAAAAAATTAAAATATGTTTTTTCAACTTTTTTACTTAAAAATTTATAAAATATTTCTTAAAAGGAAAATTATTTGAATTATACCAAATGGGTCAAAGGTTGGCCGCAAATCTCTGTACTGATTGATAGTTTTTATAATCTCTAGCCTTGCTTCATTTGGATGTTTATACTGTGGAACAAAAATGTGACAATTAAAACGAGCTGAATTATTAATATTACTATAATTAAATAATGTAATTTCCAGAGATTTATACTATATAAATGATAAACAAGTTTACTATTTTTTTTACTTTTAAAATAAATATTGGGAACATATTAACATCTTTGAAAAATTATTATTTAAAGAATCAATTATAATAAAATATTATTTTTCTTTAAAAAAGAGATTTAAAAATTGCACAGCGAAATAGTGCCAATTTCAAGTTAAAAAATTATAAATATTGGGATACTTTTAGAAAGAATGATGAATGACAAAGGAGCAATGACGATGCACCACCAAAAAAGGAAAAGGGGTCAAGGGGAGACCTATTTTAGATAGACAGATGATGTAGAGAATGACCTACAGCAACTGGGCATCCAATATTGGAGAAGAAAGGCATTGATTATCTGAGGACTGGTCCTGATCTAAGGACCAGTTAACTGTTAATAACCTTAGATTTGACACACAAAAAATGAAGGCTAGATTTTTCCCTTATATTTATATGGATGAATTAAAGTTACAGTTAACTAACTGGTCCAGATTGAGTATGGCAGGTCCTGATCTAAGGACCAGTTAACCATTTTTTTTCCTCCAGGAAATGATTTTATAGACAATTTAAATAATATAATAATCAGTCTTGCAGTTAATTAAAGTTTAAAGTAAGGTTGTTAAGACCGCTCGTTTTTGAGGACCAGCTAACCATTAAAAAAAAGACCGGTTAACCACTCGTCCTTATATCCCTAATGTTTTGAGAACTATTAAGAGAATGTTGTCGCCTCGCGTCGTCTGATGGCATCAAAGCCCGCTTCCCCCCCCTTGCGTTCAGCTCTTTCCGCATTGCCCTCAATTCATAGCATTTTTTTTAAATCCAAAAAATTAACTAAACAGTGACGGTTAATTGTCTTTTTTATATTTTAGTGTGAGGACTCGTAGTTCACCGGTCTAAATAAGAGGACAGGTTCAATCGTTCATTAAAATTAGCGAAGTATTTTTCATTAGTTTAAAAAACCAACGCCTCGCCCAGTCCGCTTTGACGTCATGTTTACCTCTCTTGTGTATGATGCCGGTCAACTCGCGTATTAAAATTAATAATATAATAAAATTATAGAGCTATGGAGTAAACGATGATAAAATGGAATTTATTTTAAAAACATTATTTTTTATTCGTCAACTCGCCAGAATAATTGAATTTTGCGACGCACACGTTCCCCCTCCCCGTTTTTTCTGTTCAAATAGGGTTTGAGTTACACTCGGCGTACTATTAATGTGGTAATCAAATGCCTTTGACTAGCAGGAAAACTGTCACTAAAAGACCGAACTCGAATTTGTGGGCCGATTAATCGCCTGGTATCTTTGCCACGTCTTTCAAATACCTCTCGTAACATAGGGACATGTACAGCGGCATGCGCCGATAAGTTTTTGAATGCCTGAACTGAAACAGGCTATAAACCGGTGATCAGAAAATGCGGATAGGTCACGGGGTTATATGCTTTTATAGCTTTCTTTGTCTTTATAAGAAACAGACTATAATTAATAAAAAACGAAACAGTTTTGGCCTTGACCGTTGTTGACACCAAACGCCACTGCGTTAGATCTCGTCCACAGTCGCTCGACAGCTTATCAGCTGGATCTTGGTATCGCTTTTACTCACCGCGACAAAGCAAGAGGGAGAGGCGCGTTACCGCGTGTTGTTTTTTTCACTAGTTTTTTTCACTAAGTTAGGTAGTTTTTTTGTGTGTTTTTTTGGGTTACACGGTCCTACGGTAAGCGGTTAACCGTTAGCAAGCTTAATTCTGAAATTATTATGGGGGAGGGGGTGAGTTGAGTCTCTATCATATTAGTACCATGTATTTTTTTATTACTAAGATGCATGCGCTCATTGCATACGCATCATTCTACAGCTGAATCCCGCTAGTACTATTAGTTGTGAACTTCAGTGAAGCCAGGCTATAACACATCATGTACGGCTAGGAGACTGAAGGCTTGAATGCCAACCTACTTGTCAGCTAGATCGTGGTATCGCTTTTACTCACTGTGACTAAGCGAGAGGGAGAGGCACGAGGCGCGTTACCGCTTGTGTTGTTTTTTTTTTACTACGTTACTGCTAGTTTATTTGTTTGGGTTTTTTTCCTATTTGGTTAAGCGGTCCTACGGTCCTCAATAAAGAGGACCAATCCTGATCTGAGGACCGGCTAACAAGCTTAGTTTAAAGTAAACCTAAAGTAACTACAACTAGTCCCCTAGATTGATTATAAGACAGTATCAGTAAGTGAAAGAGCTCTTACCTTACAATTATAGTTAAGGGCGTAGGACATGATACTAATAATAGAATTAATATAGGCCAACTACAGACACACTTATTATAATTAATTAATAAGAAGTGATTATTCACACAGCTGTGAGAATAATGTCTCCATTATCGACACAGTGACGCATGCGCATTGGTGTCTATTTGAACAATTAATAGTTATAATCTTAAAATCCAAAACTCTTTCATGAGCATTGTTAGACTATTAGAGGAATGGTTAGAACCAGGACCAGGGAGATACCTTTAATTTCGTATTGGTGGATCGAATCCCTGAGCAAGCTGACTTTATTTTTTTCAATATTTCCATATTATAGAACAGCATTTTAATACTATAGACTAGACAAAGGCTAAAGGAGGGACAGGATGGGTCACTGGGTGGGGTTTTAAGGCAGGGAGGGGTAACTTATACTTATAGTCTTATAGTTATCAAAATGATTAGGTAGGTACTTTGACAGAAAATTTAAATGTAGTCCAATAGGATTAAATAATACATCATTTTAAAGGGCTTGCTAAGGCCTTTTCAAAAACACTTGTTTTGTCTTTCTATCTTTTATAGAAGTGGAGTTATTAATTTTTTTGTCGATTTTTTTTGCCCCTTATATAATCTATATAATTTATTAAAAAAACTTGTGACCCAAATTTCAAGATTCTGTACTATTTCCCTCATAACTTTTTTAATTTTAGAGATATGGTTATCAAATTTTCAGGAGACATTAACAATCCAATTTACAAAACAATGAACAAGGAATGTTTAAATTATATCAAGGTTTTGAATTTTGTAAAAATATATTTTAAAGACTTGTTGAAGAAAATCATAGCGAAAATAATTATTTTTATATATAATATATATTATATATATAGATAAATATAAATCAGTAAAAAAAACAGTTGCATGCCAAATGTATTTTAATTAGTTATATTGTAAATTTAAATCAATAACTATGATTATATGTTTGAATGGTAAGTATTTGACTTTTAAAATAAAACTGAATGCGAGTTAAAATAAATTATTTTTGAAAATACCCTACACCCTGAAATCTGATTACTGAAATTTCAAATTAAAATTAAATTCTATTAGTATTTGAAGATTTAAGTATCTCATTAAATGATAATAAGAACATTTTTTACTGTCACTTTGTAAGTAAATAACTTGTATTATTTATTGCATGCACATTTCTAAAAATGTCATTCATAACATGTGTCATTGTCCATGTCTTATCTGAACTTATTAAATACATATTTAGCAATGGAAGATATTCAGAGTTCTGCAATGAAATATTATTTTTATATCTTGTAATTATTCCTGATTCCTATGCCTATGTCTGTTTTAATTGACTTTTATTTCTTTTTTTTTATATATGTAAAAATATTAATTGTTTTTCAAATGTATATGTCCTCATCTTTGTAAAAAGAAAATGGTAATATAACCACACAAAAAATGTTTAACATCAAACATTAAATGAAAGTGTAAAAGGATTACAACAGTAACACTATTATCATTATTAATTCTAAGGTAAGTATAAGTTTGGACTNAACTTATAATAACCAAGTAATTAAAATATATACTAATACTGTTACTAATACTATAGAATTATATACAAGAAAACTAATAGTATTATGGTATAAGTATAATGTTAATTGGGCCTGCATTTCTCTGAGTGGTAGATTACATGTTTCTAATAATTAAATAATGGTAAATAATAGTAATAGTCATAGTGATTTAATTCTATATTAAGAATAGTAATACTAGTGGTTGTTCATTTTAATTTTATCTATTTATTTTCATCCATCATAGATCAATATCGGCTTTATTAAAGTGATATCATCCTTTTACATTATTTTTATATAAATATCTTTGTTTTATTTGTATTTATTCAGATGTTAAATGATTGCAATTATGCATAACGTATAGCGCTGAGTAGTCTTTCTTAGAAAACTAACACGCCGGTGAACAAGAAAAAATCGGCCATCTTTGTTTTTTACGGTGCCGATGTTTGATCAAAATATAAGTGAAGGTCTACTGCTTATGGTGGAAGGCTTCATTGATGAAATCAATGATTTTCCAAACAAAATTAATATGATTATCACTTATTATTTGGTCCGAGTAACTATTTTTAATTAAATACAGAATATTTAAGACATTAGTAGCTTAACGATGTTGCAAGAGACACAGAAAATTCCCCAGATGACACCGCGTTGCATGAATAGTGATAGCGTCACTGGAAACCTACTAATTGACGTACTCGATGCTCAAATTTGTTTGTTTTTCGATTACTGTGACGTAAAACGACTAATTCGGGGATCTCCGTAGAGCTAATAGAAATTTTCCGAAAAAATATTTCCGTAAATTTACGACATGCGCAGATCGATGCGCGAACGAGTATCGAAGTGCCTAGATTAGGCTATAAATAATATAAAAAGGATATCATCTTTACTATAGACATAGAACAGTCTGCATCAATAAGATCACCACTGGCTACTGAAATACTGACAGTTCTCAATACTACTGACTCTGACATTACTAATTACTGTAAACAGTAAATCACTAACTAGTTACAGACTACTGACAGTACTGAGTACTGACAATGATCAATGAGTGACAACTAAACACATGATAATACAGTATGTGGGTGCTATGTTCCCTTATTACCTTAGATAAAAATCCTCTTAAAGCCTGATCGTATTGCGTCATTTTAATACTTTATTAAACAGTCATGGCAACAATTTCCTCAAACACTAGGGAAAATACAGTTCTCAACAGTTTTTAAAAGTATTTCTCAGAATCAAGATCAGGCTGCCATTTTGATAAATAGGGATAGGATAATTAACTTTTTCTGAACATTACTGAAGAGTTCTGTTGTCGAAAATGAAAAACACCAGCTGATCTAAGTTACCATAATGATTTTTTCAAGGGGCAAAAAAATCAAATCTTTAAAGTTGTTTTTAAAGTATATTCATTCAGAATTTAACTGGCATATATACTTAAAGGCAATTTTCAAAATCCAATAACACGTAATAATCAGATTCTTTTTTCATTGTTGAGCGGCTGCTGCATTGCGCTAAATTGAACATTGGTTATATCCGCTAAGCTAAATATAGAAAACGAGTCAAAGCAGTATGACTGTGACAATCAGTTCCACTAGTGACAGATTGCCCAATAACTTCAATTTAAATCAGTAGTACGTTTATTCCTATATTATTTTTATATAAAGGTTATATTATATATAATATTAGGTACTTTTCATTTAAATTTTAATGTTAGCTAAGGAATATTCCATAAATGACGTCATGCTCCTTTTAAAAAATGTGTGGGGTGGGGGTGTTGTGGTGTGGGTGTTGTGGTGGGGGTTACGGATTTGTGACGATGTGTAGTGTGTTGATGGGGAGGGGATATTTATGAAATGAGACGTCATTTCAAAAACGCGCAATTTTAAATAAAAGTTCAACTTACATATGCTTTTGCGTGAAATTTATTTGTGCTGTCTTACACTAAATACATTTTTAAATGACAAAGTAGTCATTTGCCACTGCCACAGGCCCCGCGCTTAGGTAGGCCCCGCGTTTCGGTCCTGAACATGTCTCGTCCTGGTTAATAGCCTATACATGTAGAACCAAAGAACAGTTGTTTATAGACCAGAGAAAATAATGAACTTGTAATAATTTAATAAAAAGGTGACACGTGGTATCAAAATTACACAAGAATCAATATATTTCAAATTTTAAATACCATAGCATACTGGTGCTTAACGATCTTTACTAGTACTCTGGCCCCGCGGGGTCATTGCTGGCACTAGGCCCCGCGCTTACCTAACGCCGCCACTGTGTGCAGGGGAGTCAAAGCTTTGTAATGTTATATTGGAGGGGGCGGGGTCTAAATTTTTGTGACGAAGTGTGACAAGGGGTAAACAAAATAAAGGTTGAGACTGCAATCAGGCCTATAAAAAAGTAAATGGAAAAGACGTAAACAGGGTAAGGGTTAGCCTCACAGGACTTAACAAAACAGCGAACGTTTCGGCAAAGAGGCTTTTTCAACGGGCATACTATACATAAAAATATATAAAAAATTAAGGAGATATCAAACCTAAATCACACTTGAAACAATAGCGGTTTAACACGACCCACATGAAAAGTATTAAATTGTATATTTATATTATTTTTATTATTTTACTTTTGTTTTTTCGACCTATCACGACGAGACGGTGAAATAATTATAAGGATTTTAAAAATGAACAACTTCCCGAGATCCTTTCTTCGATTCTTTGGATTTCACAGCAACTAAGTTTTTAAATTTTATTTGTTATTTTTATATTCGTTTTATTATTGTATGTTCGTTGAACAAGGCTCTTTGCCGAAACGTTCGCTGTTTTTTTACGTCCGGTCAGGCCAATCCTTACCTTGCTTACGTCTTTTCCATTTAATTCCTATCGAGCTGAAGTTTTACACATAGACTTTTGCCACCTTACAATGCATTCTATCAAAATTTCTTATAGAGTTGTTTTACTGTAATCAAATTAATACATATTAGATTACCTCTATGTATCACTATGTAGCATGTAAATAATGTTTAGGCTTGTCAGTCGCGCGGTGCGTATTATATTAAACATACTTTTATAACATATATTTTTTACCAATCTGTAAATTTTATTGTTAATGCTAGTCTGTTGCGCGGTGCGTATTATATTATATTGAACATAATACGTTTAGTTATATCTCATATTTAAGGAATTTATAGTAAAATGTTTTTACGGGTTTTAAAAAATTATTTTAAAAACAGTGCTATTCGTTTGTACCTATGATACTCTTACACGTAGAGGGCAAGAGGAACAGTAAGGTCAACCTAGTTGGATTTCGCCAATGGGACCGTCCATAAAGTCCGTAACAATCCAGAAGGGGAGGGGAGTAAGAAAGTATATCAAGAGAGGAGGGGGTGTCCGGCCATCTGTGACGTCCCGGTGTTTTATACTAAATTTTAATCATCTCGTTATCTTATGGGACGCAGTGGTCGAGTGGCTTACCGATGGTCACGAGCTCGAAAGTGTGACGTAGATTTATGACAGTTTGTGAAAAAGGGGAGAGGGGGGGTAAAATTTTAAAAAGTAGCGTGACGTACTTTATGAATTGTCCACTTTTTATGCTTTCATCTATTGTTATAAAGCACGGTATGTGTTCGGTAACGTGGCGTTTAATCTGCGTTTAAAAGAACCTCTGACCTCATCGCAATCATTATATTATTTTAAACCACCCGTATTTCTTTTAAACAGCTTTAATCTAAAAATTTGGGATTGGGGAAACCTTGTCTGATATGGCCAATCTCGGCAGAGTCATCGAATCATATTTCAGGACGTTAAGAATACAATTTAATTACTATAAAATGGTCGGAGCTTAAACTTTGTCAACCACGTAAAACCAACTGTATGGTCAGCTTTTACGATACTACTCTGCAACGAAATTTATTTACCCCCAGGGGAGCCATGAAATACCTTCAGAGAAACGTTTAAATGCCAAGTCACAATTTAGAAAAAAAAAAAAAAAACGTTTCACGCCAAAGATGGGATTATTTTAATGGAGAAAAAGTAGATTTTCAAAAAAAGTGGAATGCATAAAATCCCGAAGGCGTTTCTTGATAACTCAAGTTTTGGTGACCATTTTAATAGAAATAATAAATCTCTTTTAACGTTATTATTGGAAAATAATGAAGAAGGATGTCCACCAATATGTTAAAGCCTGTCAATATGTTTGTCATAAAGCCAAAAACCAGCAAGGAGGTTTCATCACTGATTTATAACCAATGCCTGTGAAAGTGTGGTGCTTAGTCGGTATTGATATGATCGTTCTTCTTACGGGAACAGCAAATGATTATAGATATATAAATATATAATAGCTGCAACCGATCATTTTTCCAAGCGTCTTTTCCCGATGAAAAAGCAAAGTTAGCCGCAAAGTTTCTTTATTCCATTTGTCACCTTTGATGCATAGATATACTAATAAGGGACATGATTTTGTAAACATAATTATTGACAACCTATGAAGCCGCTTCAAACTGATTACCGCCTTACACCAGCCTACCATCAACATACCATAAGCCTACCACCAACCTACAATCAGCCTACCACCAACCTAACATCAGCCTACGATTAGTCGACCATCAGCCTAACATCAACCTACAATCAGCCTACCATAAGCCTAAAATCAACATACCATCAGCCTACCATACAACCTACAATCAGCCTATCAAAAGCCTACCATCAGCCTAAAATAAGCCTACCATCAAACTACCATAAGCCTACCATCAACATACCATCAGCCTACCATCAACCTACAATCAGCCTACCATCAACCTACCATAAGCCTACCACCACCCTACCATCAGCCTACCATCATCCTACCATCAGCCTACTATCAACCTACCATCAGCCTACCATCAACCTACCATACGCCTACCATCAGCCTACCATCAACCTACCATCAGCCTACCATCCACCTACCATCAGCCTACCATCAACCTACCATCAGCCTACCATCAGCCTACCATCAACCTACCATCAGCCTACCATCAACCTACCATCAGCCTACCATCAACCTACCATCAGCCTACCATCAACCTACGATAAGTCGACCATAAGCCTACCATCAACCTACCATACGCCTACCATCAGCCTACCATCAGCCTACCATCAACCTACCATCAGCCTACCATCAACCTACCATCAGCCTCCCATAAGCTACCATCAACCTACCATAAGCTACCATCAACCTACCATCAGCCTACTATCTGCGTACCATCAACCTACCATCAGCCTACTATCTGCCTACCATCAACCTACCATCAACCTACCATCAGCCTACTATCTGCCTACCATCAACCTACCATCAGCCTACCATAAGCTACCATCAACCTACCATAAGCTACCATCAACCTACCATCAGCCTACCATAAGCTACCATCAACCTACCATCAGCCTACCATAAGCTACCATCAACCTACCATCAGCCTCCCATAAGCTACCATCAACCTACCATAAGCTACCATCAACCTACCATCAGCCTACTATCTGCCTACCATCAACCTACCATCAGCCTACTATCTGCCTACCATCAACCTACCATACGCCTACCATCAACCTACCATAAGCCTACCATCAACCTACAATAAGCCTACCATCAACCTACCATCAGCCTACCATCAACCTACCATACGCCTACCATCAGCCTACCATCAACCTACCATCAGCCTACCATCAACCTACCATCAGCCTACCATCAACCTACCATCAGCCTTCTATCAACCTACCATCAGCCTACCATAAACCTACCATCAACCTACCATCAGCCTACCATCAACCTACCATCAGCCTACTCTCAACCTACCATCAACCTACCATAAGCCTACCATCAACCTACCATCAGCCTACCATCAACCTACCATACGCCTACCATCAGCCTACCATCAACCTACCATCAGCCTACCATCAACCTACAATCAGCCTACCATCAAGCTACCATCAGCCTACCATCCACCTACCATCAGCCTACCATCAACCTACCATCAGCCTACCATAAGCTACCATCAACCTACCATAAGCTACCATCAACCTACCATCAGCCTACTATCTGCCTACCATCAACCTACCATCAGCCTACTATCTGCCTACCATGAACCTACCATAAGCTACCATCAACCTACCATCAGCCTACTATCTGCCTACCATCAACCTACTATCAGCCTACTATCTGCCTACCATCAACCTACCATCAGCCTACTATCTGCCTACCATCAACCTACCATACGCCTATCATCAACTACCATAAGCCTACCATCAGCCTACCATCAACCTACAATCAGCCTACCATCAACCTACAATCATCCTACCATCAACTACCATAAGCCTACCATCAGCCTACCATCAAACTACAATCAGCCTACCATCAACCTACAATCATCCTTTCATCCACTACCATAAGCCTACTATCAACCTACCATCAACCTACCATCAGCCTACCATCAACCTACCATAAGCCTACTATCAACCTACCATCAACCTACCATCAGCCTACCACCAACCTACCATAAGCCTACCATCAGCCTACCATAAGCTACCAACAACCTACCATACGCCTACCATCAACCTACCATAAGCCCACCATCAACCTACAATCATCCTATCATCAACTACCATAAGCCTACCATCAGCCTACCATCAACCTACAATCAGCCTACCATCAACCTACCATCAACCTACCATAAGCTTACTATCAACCTACCATCAGCCTACAATCAGCCTACCATCAACCTACCATAAGCCTACCATCAACCTACCATCAGCCTACCATCAACCTACCATCAGCCTACCATCATCCTACCATCATCCTACCACCAACCTACCATAAGCCTACCATCAACCTACCATCAGCCTACCATCAACCTACCATCAGCCTACCATCAACCTACCATCAGCCTACCATCAACCTACCATCAGCCTACCATCATCCTACCATAAGCCTACCATCAACATATCATCAGCATACCACCAACCTACTATCTGCCTACTATCAACCTACCATAAGCCTACCATCAACATATCATCAGCATACCACCAACCTACTATCAGCCTACCACCAACCTACCATAAGCTACCATCAACCTACCATAAGCTACCATCAACCTACCATAAGCTACCATCAACCTACCATCAGCCTACTATCTGCCTACCATCAACCTACCATACGCCTACCATCAACCTACCATAAGCCCACCATCAACCTACAATCATCCTATCATAAACTACCATAAGCCTATCATCAGCCTACCATCAACCTACAATCAACCTACCATCATCCTGCCATCAACCTACTATCAACCTACAATCAGCCTGCGATTTAAAGATATCTGCCAAAGGGACATGAAAGCAGCACTAGCGACTAGGATTGTAAGACAGAAGACCAAACTAAGTGGCGCACAGTTATAAAAGAGGGGTCATAATAGCCGAGGAGCGAAGGACGGAGGAGGCTACAGACAGAAGAACTAGGAGAATTGGGAAGCACAGAATTCGTGTGTAAAAGCTGTTGTAAAGACAGCCACTCAAGGATAGGACGGCACATCCACACGAGGAAATGCAACTCAGATAAAAGGTGATTTCCCATCTTCTTGCAAGACGGAAGGATGCCAATGATGAGTGAGTGTTTACTTAACAACACGCAAAATGTCGTTAGCCTAGTAACTTGCGGTAAAGTCGTAAAGATTAAACTTATTCAGATGAATTGAGTATGTGTAACAGTTGTGAGCCATTCTGACTTATCTCTGCCTCGTATTTCAAGCCACGTGTTTGTAAATGATTGGTTTGTTCTGTTGTGTCATTCACATAAACGCACTGGTCCAGTTTTCGTTATTGAATTGTTGTACCACGGACTGTTTTATTGTTTCTTTATTATATGCACCACATGTTGGATCTTAAACAACCCTTATTGTGTAATGTCATTACGTTCTAAGTTAAACGTTAGACTTAAACAACCCTTATTGTGTAATGTCATTACGTTCTAAGTTAAACGTTAGACCTAAACAACCCTTATTGTGTAATGTCATTACGTTCTAAGTTAAACGTTAGACTTAAACAACCCTTATTGTCAAAGGTCATTACGTTCTAAGCTAAATGTTAACACTTAAACAACATGGAATTAAGCACATGAACCCAAGAGATGCAATGCAAATTGTTTACCAACACTTATCATTTCAACACAAAAAAAAAAAAAAAAAAAAAAAAAAAAAAAAAAAAAAAAAACAGATTAAAAATATCACTAATTTGTCCTTACCCAACTGTATTAATCAAATATATTTATTAAGTACTATTATTGATATTACAATAAAGTTGTTAAAGGTGGTAGGATAACTTTGTTGTTTGTCGACGAGGACCACTCTAGCCATTTGTACACTGAACTGTATTACAATACTGGTGCTGTACTGTTCGTTCGTCCGTCAAATCGATGAGGACCACTCTAGACATCCGAGGGTTGCTGGAACTGGCTTTGCCTATGTGTGCGCAGATGGCTGACGAGAGCGATCCTGACACGGCAGGTTCGGCAACAGAAATGACATGGGACGAGTGGGTTGTCTCTTGGAGGGTGGCAGCACGGGCCTTTCGGGTTTGCCTCTTCTTTTCTGCGGCGTTGATCCTGTTTGCCTCGCACGTTCTGGCACCTTCGTGGATGGATTGGCGCCAGGTGGACCGCTACATTGCAGCTTCTTCCCACGTGTCTGGGTTTATGGCAAACGCTTTCAGAGAGGCTTTCAATGTGTCTTTGAAGCGTTTATTTTGTCCACCACTGGACCGTTGGCAATGCTGGAGCTCGCCATAGAAGAGTCTCTTTGGTAGTCTCTCATTTGGCATTCGGGCTAGGTGCCCTGCCCAGCGAAGCTGTGACTGCATCAGGAGGATGAAGATTCTGAGGAGGCTTGTTTTGGTCAGTACCAATGTGTCAGGAATTTTGTCCAGCCACTTAATGCCGAGGATCTTCCTGAGACTTGTTGTGTGGACGGGTTCAGATTTTTAGCATGGCGTTGATACACGACCCATGATTCGCATGCATAAAGCAGTGTAGAGAGCACCACTGCCGTATATACTTTCACCTTGGTCTGGATGGTAATGCCTCTTCTATTCCAGACATTCTGGTACAACCTGCCAAAAGTGGAGCTGGCCCTGGCAATTCTGACATTCACTTCGTCATTGATTACAAAACATGTCACATAGAATAGAAGTGCCATACAGCATTTCAATAAAATACAATATACCCAAACAAATCGTTTGATCAGAAAAATTGATAGTTTTTTTTTAAGTAAATAGACTAAAACGCAAGTAGTCGTGTAGGCAAATAAACTTAAGTATAAAATTTAATTTAATTTTAATACATAAGCCAAACCAGGCGAAACTAGTGAGACCTATTTCATAATATTAACAAAATTAATATTTATCAAGTTTATTGCCTTCAAAGAAAAAGTTAATTTCAAATTTATTACGCAAAGGGCTTTAAATTTATTCACCAACTGCTACCAGATTTATCTTCAGGAAAACCTTTTTATTTTAAAATATGATGATGTTTGTCGGAAATCTTCTGAGACAAGGGCAATGCGTGATTTAGAATCTGGATAATTTAAAACGTGAGTTCAAGCAAAGAAAAAATTATTTGCATAGGAAAAACTTGGATTTATTCCGTAAAATTTCTTAAAATAAAACTATTAGAGACAGGGGCGTCGCTAGGGTTTGTGTCACCCGGGGCGGAAGCTCATGGTGCCACCCCTTCACGACTTAGAGGGACGTCCATAAATGACGTCACGCGAGGTTGCCGATTTCCCNTTTCCCCCCCCCCCCCCCGCGTCATACTTTGTCACAAAAACTGAGAACTTAGATCCACATCCCCTTTTTTCCCGATATGACGTCACAAAGCTTAGAAAATCCCCCCCCCCCAACCAAGGCCGTATTTTCTAAATAAAAATATAAAGTGGCAAGTTATTTTTTGTCATTTTAATATGAATTTAGTGTAAGTCTGCACTCTAATATAATTAACACGCGTGAAACCATTGAAAACGTCATTAAATAAATAGTATACAATCAAATATTTAAGTGAATCTTTATTTTTTGTTTCACGTTTTTGATGTAACGTTACATTTTTAAACACGACCCTCCCTCTTGTCACACATCGTCACAGATGCGGGAAACCCTCCCCTTATGCACGTGACGTCATTTATGCATGGCCCCAAATCCCTAGAACTCATCCTGTCTTCCAGTGGCAAATAAAGGGAAGATATATAACATACATAGTTTTAATTTTTTTTTTTCACCTTGTAACTCTGTAAATCAGCACTTTCCTGCCATTCAAGGGAGGTATTTTTATTTCTTAACCACATGAAAAAAAAGTTTGTATAACCGATAAGTGGGGATCAATGTTCCCTCTAAGGTTTGCCGGTTGTTGTGCTAAATATTAAAAAAAAACAAAAAACCCACACATGTTCAAAGTTTAACAGTGTACCATTTTTTGTGTTCAATTTTTTGACATCTCACAAAAATACATGCACCAATTGGACCTATGTACATAAAGTGACACATTTCTTTATTAAAATAATATATTAGATTATATTAAAATAAACAAGAATTATAAATGTATATTTATGTTCATCTGTTCAACAGTATTTATCATGCATAAATCAACGAAATGCCAACATACCCATAAGCCACTAATCTATTCTGGGGCGATCTGGCGTCTGTCTTTCAACGAGATCCATATTTTATAGACTTCGTCAAGTTTGACAAGATTTAATCCTCATAAGCAAGTCTAAATAAAACTCTTCCAACCTATTTCAATATTTTACTTTTATAGAATTCATTAGGCTAAATCCACATTCGCAACCAGTGCTCGGTGCAAGAAATGTGGCACAAATATCCAACAGAATGACAAAGTCGCTGAACTTTTCTTCAGTCATGGCAAACTGAATGATGAATCTCTTTCTCGAAAGTCTGCATCAATCCACATTTTATTTTTTTCCGCTAGCATAATCATAAATTTAAATTGCGATACTGATACTGATCCATAAGTTTCTGCAAAATGTTTTCATAGCTTTTAAACAATGCGTTTTATTTAGAAACTAGGGCACCAAGTTCTTCTTGTCAGAAATTAAAATTTGACGTGTCGACTAATGCTTACAACAATATACGCCATAGCATCAAGTCGATTTCAAGAAAACGATAGTCCACGTTCCAACTCAGACATTCAACGAATTTGAGAATGGGACTTTGTTTTCACCCTTACAGCCTGAAAACATTTTAGCGACCTCTACAGACCAATAAAAATTGTCACCAAGGTGCTCATGGTCTCTATGTTATTGATCCTTCATTATACAAACTGGTATGCCTCCATTGTCTTTAGATTTTTTTTTCCTTTGTAAAAGCCTGCTTAATTTGGCAAATTATCAAACTACTTCATGAATGACACTTCGAAAAAAATATTTTTGACCATGACTATGGGTCATTATACAAACGGACCAGCTCTTCACAGTATTCAGTCTGTACTTAAATGTTTCTCAACAATTTGAGTAACAATGCGTGTAAAGCAAAGTGCCGTGAAAGTCATCTGATTTCCGTGTCGTCTAAAAAAAAATCCTTCACAAGGTGTCCATCGCAAACTGAGTTGTCATTTCAAAGCCCTCTTTTTAATACACTATCACCCCCAAAACAACTCCAATTGTTTTGATTAAAATATTACACTGGCTTGTTCGTGGCATCAACGTCTTTTTTGCAAGTTGCCGGCGAGTGATATCAAAGTATTTTTTCTGGTTCAAAGCTAGTCACCAATGTCAGTTATTTTTTAAGGGAGTGTTTGATATTTTCCTTGTATTAACTTTAGACGAATGAGTTGAATTATGTTGTTAGTTAGAGAACAGTTATGCGCTAAAGATGACCAGGTATATAATAATAATAATAAAATGATGATTTATATAGCGCTGTATCCCAGCAAGGAGCCAGGCTCACAGCGCTTTACATGGAAACAAAAATACATATATAAATAAAAAGAAACATTCATAGCATATTAACTACATAAATAACAATACGGTATACTCAATACATCAGCTACGCTAATCAATTACAGAAATGTGTTTTTATTATTTTTGAAAATATATTGCTATTACGACTGTCCGTTTTGAATTTCTAGTCATGTATGTATAAATATCGGATGACTAGGACACCACAAACCTCCACCCTTGATCTTTGTAAAAATAATACGTAATTGACTATTGACCAGCAGAGTGATGTCATAATCCTAGTTAGCGGCCATTGTTTGTGGCAGTGCTGGTGGTAACAGAAAATCAACGCTCCAGGTTCTGGCTACTATATATGTTTCTTGATCAAATTAAGAACGCACGATTTAGATTATTCATATTTAGAAACTGAGCTCATTGAAATCTCCATGTCTCTAATAAGACAAGTAATTTTAATTGGGAAAGTCTACATGGTTGACATCAGTGGCGTAGCTAGTGCTTTTGCCGCCCGGGACGGTCTCCAATATGCCGCCCTTTTAGGGGCCCCCATAAATGACGTCACGCACCGGGGGGAGTCACACATTTGATGTCATTCTAAACGAGAAACTTTAAATAAAAGCTACACTGAAATATATGATTACACAAACTTTATTCAATGACGTCACATTGAGGAATGGGTCTAAGTTTTTGTTTCTTTACGCCGTGTGACGAGGAGGCAGGGGGTGAAAAATCAGCCCAAATCACGTGACGTCATTTATGGACGGCCTCTTAATTAAGTTAATCATATGATCGTTTTTATAAATTAATTAGCATGAATAAATAATTGTAATTGAAACGAAGTACATTGTAAAAGGTGGGGAACAATTTTACCATTGCATGCCCTATATATGTAAGCAGTAATAAAAGAGGCCGCGTAAGAGGATAAACCTATACATAATAATAATAATAACATGATAATTTATATAGCGCTGTATCCCAGCAAGGATCCAGGCTCACAGCGCTTTACATGGAAACAACAATACATATATATAAATAAAAAGAAACATTCATAGCATATTAACTACATAAATGACAATACGGTATACTCAATACATTAGCTACGTTAATCATTTAAAGAAATTTGGTTTTATTATTTTTGAAAATAAATTTTAAAAAGATGTGTCTTAAGTGCAGTCTTGAATGACTTAGCAGTTGAAATGCTACGGATGTGTAATGGAAGAGAATTCCATTGTTTGGCTGCACAAAAGGAGAATGACCTTTCGCCAAATGTTTTAGTTCTTATCTTAGGAACACAGAGAATGCTTGTATCCGCAGAGGAGCGTAGCTAACGACTTTGTGAGTAGACTGACAAAAGTTCAGTAAGATATGAAAGGCATGAGTCAGAAAAGAAGTTGTGACACAGAACGGCCAGTTTGTAATCAATTCGGGCTTGTATAGGTAGCCAATGAAGTGAGTAAAGTAGCGGAGTAACATGGTCATGTTTTTTTGCCCTTAGAACTAATCTGGCAGCTGAATTTTGAACTCTCTGTAGTTTTTCAATGCATTGTTTTGGCGCACCTGACAGAAGAGCATTGCTGTAATCCATACGAGCTAGAACAAGAGAACAGACTAGAGTTTTTGTTGCACTATCTGTTAAGTAATGACGGATTGAACTGATCTGACGAATGGCAGTATAGGCAGAGCGACAAATGTGATCGATGAAGTTGTTGATAGACATGTTGTCAGAAATAATGTAGCCAAGATTCCTAGTCGATGTTGTGAACAGTATATCAGAACTAGCCACCTGAATAGAATTTGGAAGAATCAAAGTACTGCGGGATTTATTGTTACAGAATAGCAGTGCTTCTGTCTTATTATCATTCAGTTTGAGCTTGCTTAGAGTCATCCAAGACTTTACCTCACCAATGCACTCCTGCATCAATTGGACAGTGAAGTCAATATCAGAGGGATCAGTGTGAGTGTAAAGTTGAGTATCATCTGTAAATGATTGGCTTTTAACTGAATGCTTTTCGAGCAGTAGAAGTAGTGGCGTTGTATACAGCACGAAAAGTACCGGACCCAAAACGGAGCCTTAGGCACACCATAAACCAAGTCAGCTCTGTAAGAGATACAGTCATCTACTGATACCAATTGTGATCTGTTAGATATGTATGATTGAAACCAAACCAGAACTGAGCCAGAAATCCCAAAATAATTTTGCATGGTTTTTAGTAATGTTTGATGGTCGACGGTGTCAAAAGCAGCACTAAGATCTAAGAGGACCAATGTAGAGATTTGTCCACTGTCTAGTGCAAGTAGGAGATCATTTGTTACCTTTAACAGGGTGGTCTCTGTGCTATGAGAAAGTCTGTAGGCCGACTGATTGGGACTTAGAAGAGTGTTGTCATTAAGATAAGAAAAAAGTTGTTTTAAGACAATTTTTTCAATGACCTTAGACAAAAATGAAATATTTGATACTGGTCGATAGTTGTTTAAATTATTTTGATCTAACCCTTGCTTTTTCAGCAAGGGTTTTATTACAGCAGATTTACATACCATTGGAAAAGTACCAGATGTTAGACTCTCATTTACTATATGTGTTATTGTTGGGAGTAAAAGATCTAATGACTCAACAAATAATGGAGTGGGGATTGGATCAAGAGAACATGACGTTGGTTTAGATTTTAGAATAACAGCTTTGACCTCATTTTCCGTAACAGGGTGGAACTTTTCAAAGCAAGAACTCACAGCAAAAGAGGAAGATACATTATGTGGGGGTACCATTGTTCTGTCAAGCTCAGCCCTAATGTCAGCAATTTTGTTCGTAAAAAAATTACAAAATATATCTGGTTGCTGATGCAACGGATATACAGAAGGAATGGCCACAGCCTTACTACTCCCTCTGAGATTATTGCATACATGAAAAAGCTGCCTACTAGTACTACTTGTGAGTATTTTATTACTATAGTACAAAGTTTTTGATTGATGTACAATGTTAGTCACACGTCGCTTGGCAGTGGAATAAATTTGCTTGTGAACGATGAGTCTTGATCTCAACCTAATCTTTTCTGCTATACGCCGATATTTCTTGGCGCGTCGAAGATCATCCTTTATCGATGAATACCAGGGAGCTATCCGTGCTAACTTGACCTTTTGGCGAGTCATAGGGGCATGTCTATCCAGCATAGTGCGTAGTGTACTATTCAGCTTATCCAAAGTGGGGCAGAGGTCAGGGGACACCGCCACACTTATATCTTGTCGAAAGGCTTCACGGTTCATGCCACGTAGATTGCGAATGTCCTGGAATTTTGTGGATGGAGGAGGGGCAATCACCCTTAGTTCACATATAACACAAAAATGATCCGAGGACAGCTCTTCTGTTATGGTTGCAGATTTGACATGGCAATCTTCAGGTCTGTGCAATACCCAATCAATTATGTGTCCTCGATTGTGTGTCGCTTTATCAATTAGTTGTTTAATGTTGAATGCATCCAAAAGCTCCATCATTTTTGCTGTAGATGGATTCTGGGGTTCATCAAAATGAAAGTTCATGTCCCTTATTACCATGTAAGTACCAGGCAGAGTGTTGGCATAATCCAAAAGTTCCGGAAATTCCTCAGGGAATTTGGCATCTGTTAACTTATTTTTTCTGCTAGGAAAGACACGATAAATGCACATAAAGTGGATGACACGATGTGGCACTGACAATTTAAGTTGAAATATCTCAAATGATGTGTGCGCAAATTTGAACTCAGTTAAAAATGTAAGCTCTTGGGACAGCGTACTTCTGTAGACAACAGCTAGACCTCCTCCTCTAGTGGAACGGTGAAATGATCGAACAGAGTAGCCGAGTGGAGCAAGATCAGCCCACTTTCCCTCATCACCACTCTGTCGAAACCAGGTTTCCTGTATAAACATGATGTCAATCTGCCTGTCCATAATGAAGTCGCATACAGCAGTACGTTTGTCACATGGACCAAGTGACTGTGCGTTAAACGATGCGATGCGGAGATTTCTTTCTGTACATTTGAGTGATGTTTTTACAGGTATATTGTAATAGCGTTGATGGCTATCTTCAACAATATGAAAATAAGAATTACCTATTTGTTCAGAAATAAGAACAGGGATTCGTCTTTGTTTTCGTCTACCACCACGAGAGTTACGCATCCGAGGAAGGTTTCGGCCAATACACATATCCTTTAGTATATACACCAGTTCTGATCGTATGCGTGTATGCTTGGTCTTCATGGATAATAGGCACTCGTATGTGTAGTGTAAAGGTCACCTACCTGTGTGCTGTGGAGCCTTGCTTTTGTCATTTTGAAGGCCACAAGAAAGTTATAAGGTCACAGGTCCCATTCCCCCCCCACTCCAAATGAGACAAAAGATATTCCAAATGTACACCCAAAAACATTAAAAATTAATATGCTTTTATTTTTTATTTATAAATATTTTTTTTAATAAAAAAGAAATTGTATACATCAGCATGTAAACATATTCATTGATTATTTATAAATTTATTTACTCCCCTAGCTTTCCTAGTCGGAATTTCATTTTATCAAAATTTATATTATTTGAAATATAATGTTCTATGGACAATATTGCAAGATTTTTTAGTCTTAAATCCCTTATTGTGGAGTGAAGATATTGTTTTTTAAATTCAGTTTGGAGAAGCTCCTCTCACAACTAGATACAATGATAGCAATTGTTGAACACATTCTTAGCAAAATTGTAATGTTGGATAAAGAATTTTCCAATAGTTACTGTTAAATATATTTTAATAGATCAAAGGGGTAATTCCCCTCTTTTTTAACACAATGCCTCTTCTTGTAGTGTAGGTATAGCCATGACTGGTCTTAGGCTCCAGCAACCTATGTGGTCGCAGTGGGCCCAGCGCTTCATAAGCCCAACCTATCTTAATTTTCACTTATTATCTATATTAATACTTTATCCCTACCCAAACTGGGGCCCAAGCAATCAGTTTCGCATACTAAGCTGTATAGGGGCCGCAATGTCTAAGACCAGGCCCGTGTACTGCTATAAAAACCTGGATCCTTTCTCTTTCAATCTCGAACATTTCTTTATCAATGTAACTAAAGAAATTTAATTGATGTTCCATTTCTTCATTTAGAAGAATCCTAGATGGTATAGTAATGTACACGAATATTTTCTTGCAAGGACATGTAACTCATCACATCGTTCATTTATTTTCTTTTATAATTACATCTATGGATAAAAACGTTTTTCGTTGTACTTCTTGCTCTAAATTTTCCCCACTCATATTTTTTACATTTTAACTTGGTATCTAGTCGATATGTCCAACTCTCTGTAACAGCGTTCTGTATTAGCACATTTCTTTGTTTCTTCAAATGGGTTTGCATAGTTTACATTAATTTAAAAAAAGACGGGCTCCCATTGAGATACCATAAAAAGTAAAATATTGCCATGAACGGAGTAAAATTCCAGAACCCGAACTCGTTTTACTCGTCAATTCAGATGTCAATTTTCCAAGACGCTTGAAATGTTTAAGTATGTCTTTTTCTGAAATATGTATGTTATTGTGGTGTTTATTAACGGTGAAATGAATAATCGTTCATTTTTAATGAATAACCATATATTAATGAAAAATACAAGCTATATGTGTTACTTTAATGCAATAAAAGAAAGTAAATTTAATTTTTAATAAGTTCAATTACAATAGTATTATAATTATAAAACCTGAAACAGTAATATATTTTACTACTGGCAATTTTAACACACAATATTTGAACCACTATGTCATGTAGTTAATTGTTAGAGCATCATTCTGCGAATGTCGAAATTCCACGCTTAAACTGTCATGGTGATATTAATACTACATATATTTGGACCAGCGGTGATGTGTTGTTTTTTGTGCAGTTTTCATATAAAAGCGCCATCTGTGACGTATACCGCTTAATTTTGCAAACAAATAGTTACCTTTTTTAAAGATTTTAAATTTTAAAACTGTTTTGCATTAGTTATAACAACCACTATGTAATCAAACAAACTTTGCACGAATCCGTTAATTTTTAATTCAAATTTGAGATTCTTTTTGTTTTACTATTGTTTCCCCCCTTCAAAAGAAAAGGGGTTGTTTTCGGAAATGTCTGGGTTTATTTTTCGAATGCCCACAAATGCCGCCCTTTGAATGAGTGCCGCCCGGGGCGGATCGCCCCCCTGCTACGCCACTGGTTGACATCGTTCGCAGTGTTCAACTTTATTATAATTTTTTGTCCTCATCTTCAAAAGGTTAACAAGCCGAGAATTTGGATGCAGCACGTAGAACCGAAAGTCAATCTCACAGATTTTAAAATGAAATTAACGAATGATCTGTAAGGCGCTTTTGACAAAATAAATTTGTGGGGCTGTTTTCAACGGAATGAAAGTGTACTCGCCAAAATTGAAGAGCAAGGAATGAAAATTGCTTTTTTAACATTATGTGAGTGCATAATATGCAAATAACTCTTGCATTTGTTCCACAAGGAGGTGCAGGAGATACATTTGCTGAACTATTTTTAGCCATGCCTCTAATAGAACACATTGAGAAATTAGTAACGTACGTCGAGCACACATTTGTAAACGTCATGTGCGATGGAGGGCAGAAAGTATAGAATGTCGTTAAAAAATAATTTAATAATTAAAAAAATATGTGGCTAGTAGACTTGCTAGAATTAACAGCATCTGTGAGGGATGACATCGTGGAGTGCAATTACTCGTCAGCTGCAGGGTTGCCAACCGTCTGTAAATTTACGGACAGTCCGTTAAGATTTATCGTAAATTTGCCTGTCCGTAAAATCCCGTTAAAAAATTTAGTCTTCCGTAAAAAAATTGGACGAAACGTGGAATTTCAACTTTAAAAAAATCATGTTTGTGATTTCTATTTTCTTGATTAAAAATTTAAAATTTGAAATTGTTTTAATGGCATCCCATGCTCTATTAATAAAGTGTAAGAGCTTTCTGGACAACCAGGAAAGTAAAAACTTTTAACCACGTGATAAATTATTCATTGGTTATCAAACTAAACTTCAGTTGCAAAAAGTATATGATACATCAACTGTTGAAAGTTTTATGGTGATGTCCTTGCATTTTATACTAATACAGTCAGTGCAATCAAGAAATAATGCCTATTAGCAACAGAGAGCTGAAGTTTATGTCAGTACTAAACCCACTAACAGAATATCGGGTTGACGGTCGGAAATTTTGGATCTGGCCCAGCTTTTTCCAAAAATTGTGTCTCCAGCAGAATTTGATTGTTTAGAGGCCGAGTTTATTTATTACCAAGTTGCGGATTAAAACATAGTCAAGGCCGACGAGGGTTATGATGCTATCTGGCATCAAATTGGACAAATGACTAGAAATATCGAAAACAGATAGTACAGATTTCCGCTACTTTCGAAGTTTGCACTATGTTGGCGCTTCCACATGGAACATCAGAAGTATTGCGCTTTTTTCTGCTGTTAGTTTATTGAAAACCAACTTGAGAAACATTTTATCTAATTCAATTTTGTAAAAAAAAATAAAAAAAAATAATAAAAAATAATAATAAAAAAAGAGGGGTGAGACTGCAATCAGGTTTATGAAAAAGTAAAGGGAAAAGACGTAAAAAGGGTAAGGGTTAGCCTGACAGGACGTAAGAAAATTGCGAAGACTTCGGCAAAGAAACTTTTTCAACGAACATACAACACAAATAAAACGAATATAAAAAATAAAAACTTAGCTGCGGTAAAATCTACAGTGTCCATGAGAGTAAAGCTGGAAGAGAGCAGAGCGAACCTATATACGAAAGGAGATAGTGGTTTGGGCATAACGACTAGGTGGTCAAAGCAAACACCACATTCATCCCATGTGGCGCAATAGTCCTGTTATCTTGTAAGAGTTTATTCTCCAGATTGACCCTCCCGGGTGTGTTTGTGCAAAAGACAATGGCGGTGACTGTAAAGAAGACAATTCACGAGTTGAGTACTGAATGCGCTCTCCACAAATCAGCGTCCATGATGCACATCTTTGACAGTGACCCGGGTAAGCCATCTTTTAACTCCTTCCGAAAATGCACAAAAGGGAAACCCTCGTAGACCCATTGTCTCTGTTTGTTCTTGTCCAATAGAACACATTTCTGAATTCCTTAATAGTGTCCTCCAAACCATAGTGTCATCCCTCCCTACGTATTAATGACAATCGATTCACTAACCATTAATGCGGACACAAAAAATATCTGTTCCTCCTTGATTCATCTTTCCTCTATACATCTATTCCCCACAACGATGGCCTTCTGGCTGTGCAATATTTTTTGGACAGACAACCGCACCACCGTTTACACAAACACGCCTTACTACGGCTGGTGGAATTGGTTGTAACCCTCAACTCGTTGAGTTTAATGGCCAGTTCTTTGACAAAATCAGTGGGGTCGCTATGGGCACAACAATAGGACCAAGCTTTGCTTGTTTGTTCATGGGCCACTTCGAGCACAGAGTGGAACAGGTATACACTGGTCGACTCCCCGATTTCTACAAGAGGTACATAGATGACGGTATCGGGTGATTCACGTGGAGAAAAGTGAAATGGACGCATTAATCAACTTTGTTGACTCCACCCATCCATTAAGTTCACTTATAAAATTTCTGAACTCGCTGTAAATTTCTTAGACATCACTGTAACTGTAAATCACCAGAAAAATTGCCTCCTAGCTTCCATAAGCAGGAGGAATTAAACAGTCACTGATGATGAATATCAATGTCATACAATAGACTAACGTAATAGAACATCGTAATAGAGACGTGCTCAAATGGATACTTTACATTTTTAAAGCTATAATGCTTGGATTTTGCTTCATATAAGTTCGTTTTAAGGTCTACATTTTATGTTAAATTTGTCCGTAAAAAATTGTTTCTGTCCGTGAATTTTGATGAGCGTTCTTATATTTGTCCGTAAATGTTATTTTGTAAGTTGGCAACCCTGGTCAACTGTAAACACGGAACGATGTTTACCAGGGAATCTCTGGGACTATGAAATATTGTCTTCAAAATAGAGTTAGTATCTCACATGATATAGTCAAGTAAAGTAAAGAATAGTTTACCTTATGGGTTAAAGATATGATTTTGTCAACTCAAGGCGTTATGAATTATTTAATTTTATCAAGATATTTATGCTCAAAGTTATCCTGCTTAATAAAATATCACTAGTGTATTACCCGTAAAAAATGACGGAAATTTTAGAATATAAATATATTTCAGATGAAATCTATTAATTTTGAAAAAATGCACATCAAAATAAAAATAATGTTATACAGAATATTCATGTATTTTTATTTATTTTTATTTTATTCATTTATTTCTATATTGAACAATCTCATGCAGGTGTTCGGAAATAGTTATTTTTGGTTCAGTTATTTTTTTAAACAGCTTTTTTAAAAAAGTGGTGTGCTGCTTTCTTAAATTAGTTGCGTTACTGACAAACGTCCAAATGGACATACATACCAAATTATTTATATTGATTACTTTGATTTTTTAAAAAACTACCATCAGTAACCCCTGTTAACAAAGAAATCAAGCTAGGTTATGGAAATTTTGATTACAAAAATTAATGTATACACCTTGGTAGACTGAGCTATAGCTTTGAACCTATTGAGCATAGCATGGTTCATAAAATTAATATGTCAAAGATTGAAAAAGCAGAAAACTTAAATTTCAATCAAGAAATAAAAGCTCTCCTATTCGCGATTCATCCCGATTTGCAAAAAGTGACTTAATATATGTTATCTTGCGTATTTCAATAAGTTATATTGAAAGTGAAATGCATCTTGATTTTTGAATAAATTTGTATATGATTTTATGTATACGTTGTAGGTGTTAAGATAATTGACATTCAAAAAACTGGTAACCGAGCATTTTAAGCAATCAGTTTTAGTTAAAACATTATCAGTACTTATTATAAGTAGAAGTTTACATCTATTCAAACTTTTAAAAAGATATATTTTAGTCTCATGTATTTTTTTTTTCTAAATTAAGGTAATTTATGTTTGCATTGCGTCTCTTTTCTTTGTGCAATTATGTCCGTTTCGTGTCAGCTATAAGTTAAGCCTTTTATCTTATTGTATATGTTACATACGCTCCTTGTGTACAGAAGATTATTGCGTCCTACGTTTAAATATGGTTTGTGTTTAGTCATGTATTTTTATTAGAGTTTTAAATGATGATAAAGTTTTGACTTTTCTGGTTTCTTTAGGCAACCCATTACACACACGAATACCGGATGGGAAGACAAAAAACTTGTATGCGTTTGTTCTTGCATACGGAATAAGAAAGGTGTTTCTATCCTTATGTCTAGCTGAGAGTTGTATTAATTTATCTTTGTGTTGTATTTCTAAATTAGAATTAATTATAATTTATTCTTGTTTCTTCTATCCTCTATTGTTTCAAGGTTTAATGATTTAACTAATGATGTTACTTTTGTGAGTTTTGAATATTCTCCAGTAATGCATCAGGCAGCTCTTTTTGAATTTGTTCTAGTTTATCAATATTTTCTTTGGTAGATGGGTCCCATACAGAGATGCATATTCGAGTATAGGTCTCACCAGGGTGAGGTAGCATTTTAGTTTTATATCTTTATTACAATGGTAAAAGTTTCTTTTTTTTATAAAACATAAGTTGTGTTTGATGTTTTTAAATAACTTCATTGACATGGGAATTCTAAGATATTTTCTCATATATTATGACTCCTAAATATTTTGCATCATTAGTTTGCGTTAGTTCTCTTACATACAGACAGTATTTTGAATTTATTTGTTTCTTTTTCTTTGTTACTCTTCGTAGTTGAAACTTTTGGAAGGACATGCTCCAGTTAGTTTCCAATTTTATTAATTCATCTAAGTTTTTTGGGTAACATTTTGCTATCTTCTTCTGACTTAATTTTTCTATGCAATCATCAGCAAATAACCTAACTTTTGTTCCTGTTGAGTTACTGTTGGATAAATCATTTATAGTAATTAGAAATAGTAAGGGACCAAAAGAATTAGTTTGAATTAAAACATATGTTTTTAATACATACAAAATATGTAAAAGTCCGGGGTAAACAATAAAATAACAATAACATGTTCAGAGCGTAGAAAGCATAGCATGTTTTGTTTGGTGTGAAGCAAGAGATCAAATAATCCTCGATTAGTTTTACAAACGATATATTTTTATTTTGGTAAACTAGTTGCTTTTGCACTGCGTCTGTTTTCTGCATGAGCTTTCATGAACCACACTGTAACTTAAACTTCCAACGTAGTAAAGATAACAAAAGATGTGGCATACATTAAAATATCTGGTCACGATAATTAATGGGAAAAATAAAGATGCAGTGTATCGCAATAAAATAAGTCAAAGGAGACCGAGTAAATAAAAGAGTTTACTACATTTGGATGTAGGACGCACGAGAGAAAATCGATTAAAATAATGCAATATAAGGCAGAGATTTCATAAAGCATTTTACACCAGCTTAACACGTTCAGACTCTTAGACTCTATTTGATAGAAACAACAATTTAAGTTGGTAAGTATAAAAGTAACTGAACTGAAAGTTGTTAAGTAAAATATAACTGCACTCCAAGTCAGTAAGTAAACAAGTAACTGCACTGCAAGTTGGTAAGTAAACATGGATTTGAAAATCGGTAAGTAAATTTAACTGGTATCAAGTAGGTTAATAGCCAATTATTCCAAGTTGATAGCCTAAATAAAAATGTTACTGATGAACATCTCCAAGATTAAGGCCCTGCCTGACCAGGAAGATGTCAAACTTTCTGATGTCTGTTAGAGATATGCATTGTTGTTTTTTTTCCCTGCTTTTAGTTGAGACCACCTTAAATCTTCCATTTTTCTGTGTACCTTTATCAAACCAATAATTAAAAACTGTCTTAAATGGAATAAAGCTTGAAGCATGAAAACAACGGAAAACGTCGTAATTGTTTTCAGTGCTTAATTTTGAGGGTTCATTTTAACCTAAATGTTGTTTACCTATAATACAACAGTTCAGGTTTCCGAGGACTAACCCGTTTTGTTGATAGAAGTAAATCCATTTATCTCGACATCGGTTAACTTTACATCCCCAATTAGGTCGAGTTTTTCTAAAATGAAATTGCTCAATTCGTCTCATTGTCTTTGAATAACATCATCTCATCTGTTATGTTGATTATTTTATGTCGTCGAACCCGGATATCTCTAGCACTCAAAACTTCCAAATTGCGTTATTAGCTTGGGTTATGTTATCAGTCACAACGCAAAAGAGCTATGGTAAGATAAATGCGCCCTCTGATGGCTCGTGTTTGCCTCTCAGGCGTGAATCCAGTCAACTCAGAGAATTCAAAATTAATATACCTTTTATTCCGATGTATACGCCGACTCAAAGTATGAGACAATCCCAACCCATAGTTTCCCTGTAAGAATATAAGTATTAAAGCTATTTCCGCCGTATAAGATCACTCCTATTCCAAAACACTGAAAGTTTGAATCTTCGTATTTCATTCTTATTGCCGGTGGAGAAATTATGGAGTTTTGACAGTTAGCCATTTTTACACTGAACTGTATTACAGTATTGGTTCTGTACTATTCGTTTGTCCGTCAAATCGATGAGGACCACTCTAGTCATCCGAGGGTTTGCTATGTGTGAGCAAATGGGTGACGAGAGCGATCCTAGCACGACAGGTTCGGCAACAGAAAGGACATTGGACGAGTGGGCTGCCTCTTGGAGGGTTGACAGCACGGGCCTTTCGGGCTTGCCTCTTCTTGATCCTGTTTGCTTCGCATGTCCTGGCACCTTAGTGAATGGATTGGTGCCAGGTGGACCGGTCCATTGCAGCTTCTTCCCATGTGTCTGGGTTGATGGCAAACGCTTTCAGAGAGGCTTTCAATGTGTCTTTGAAGCGTTTCTTTTGTCCACCACGGGACCGCTGGCCATGCTGGAGCAAGCCATAGAAGAGTCTCTTTGGTTGTCTCTCATTGGGCATTCGGGCCAGGTACATAAACATCTGCCTTACTGTTTGTACATACACTTGTGGTAAGCGTTGGTATTTATAGTAAAAAATCATGTTAAGCCTGGTCCCGAAATTGAAAACTTTTTCGAAACAAGCTTCAACATTCAACTACAAGATTGGCAACCACGATCTATCAAACAACAATTGATGGAGTATTTCGGCGATTAGCTGATTACAATTTATAATGTTTCATTTATGAGTCAGTCCTATTTCAGTGACCACAAACCACTTGTAGTTAGATTAAAGAGAAAATTTAAAAAATTAAAATGTAAAGAAATGACTTTTTTTTCAGGTATATTCATTACACAAGAAAATTCATAAAAATATGTCTAAAATCTAAACACAATTAGGGATAACTACATAAATCTGATATCTAACATAAGTACTGATACATAATACGAAAATGCGCTAACACGTCCTGAATTCCAATAGGTACCAGGCTTAACATGATTTTTTTTTAAAGACCTCATAATTTCTTTTTTTCACTACTTCGTTTTCCTTCATATGTTGTGCCCTTTTATAGCATTTTTTAAAATGCCCATAACCTAAGTATTTAATTTAATTAAATTTAAAACATGTACTATTGTTAGGGGATATATTTAAAAATAAGTAGAATCTAGTTCAATATAATGTCAATGAATTAAAATTTTGTTATTGTTAAATAGTTAAAAGCAATGTATTTTTTTTTTAAAAATACAATTGTCCTTATATTCAGCTGCCAGATTAGTTCTAAGGGCAAAAAAACATGACCATGTTACTCCGCTACTTTACTCTCTTCATTGGCTACCTATACAAGCCCGAATTGATTACAAACTGGCCGTTCTGTGTCACAACTTCTTTTCTGACTCATGCCCTTCATATCTTACTGAACTTTTGTCAGTCTACTCACCAAGTCGTCAGCTACGCTCCTCTGCGGATACACGCATTCTCTGTGTTCCTAAGATAAGAACTAAAACATTTGGCGAAAGGTCATTCTCCTTTTGTGCAGCCAAACAATGGAATTCTCTTCCATTACACATCCGTAGCATTTCAACTGCTAAGTCATTTAAGACTGCACTTAAGACACATCTTTTTAAAATTTATTTTCAAAAATAATAATACCACATTTCTGTAATTGATTAACGTAGCTGATGTATTGAGTATACCGTATTGTCATTTATGTAGTTAATATGCTATGAATGTTTCTTTTTATTTATATATGTATTGTTGTTTCCATGTAAAGCGCTGTGAGCCTGGCTCCTTGCTGGGATACAGCGCTATATAAATTATCATTTTATTATTATTATTATTATTATTATTATTATTATTATANTATATATATATATATATATATATATATATATATTTGTCTTCTTTAGTCATACTGGCGGTTTAAAGTTTCAAATGCTTCTCCAGTTCGTTGAGTCAATTATTGTGCTGTCCAAAACTTTTCATTATAACCTTTCATAACCGTTATGGATTCAAAATAATCCAGATAGACATCCATTTTCGGTAGAAAGGAGATGTAATGTAAAAGAAGAGTCCCACAATGCATGCAGAGATCAGAGTGTAAGTTGTAAGGCACTAGGAAAGTTTTTGGGTTTGTGTCGCTGATAAGGGTTATTTTGTTGAAAGTGTATAAATGTTCAATTGCTGCTTTAAATTTATTTTTGTTCACCAAGGACTTCAATCTTTTCTTTGAGAGAAAGAGCTTCTTATTAATTAACGCCTACAAGAGAGAACGGGTAAAACCAAACACGTGAGAGAATTGATGTCTAATTTTTAATCTAACAACTGACATGTTTTCTAAACTGGTAGTTTAAATATACTGTTTTTGTCCCATAACCTCGTCATCGTGGGGGGTACTAGTATTCCCATTAGAACTTATCGGGGCGTGGTAGGCCTGAGCGCCGCCCATCTCCTCTCCAGGTCAGTGGACGACTTTTAGCGCTAGTCATTCAACACCTCTTCACCAGACATATCTTAGGGACTCTAAAATATCTTCAGAGTTTAGCCTTAAATCTGATGTCAACCAAAGTAAAAAAAAAGACGTAGTGCATTGCATGTGAAAATGGGTTAATTTCAATTTTGCCCAGAGGAGTTTAAAAATAAGCATATATTTGGTGTTCAATTTGCATGCATTGATTATGCTAGAAGACAGTTATTATTGAAAGAAAGGTTTGCATTTAAACTCATGTTTTAAAAAAAAAACGTTATGTTATAAACACTAAATGTTGCTTATATTTGTTTAAAATGTTTTTTTCAAGAGTGCCGTGAGGATTTCAAGTCGGATTTACTTTCGAATTCGAGATTGGATTGCACAGAAAGGTGTATTAAAACTAACAGGTCGTGTGAAAACGTTTGTGGACCCAAAGTGACCCCTGCCCCCATAGAAATCAACCACAGATGGTTCCCAGGATTTTTTCGTTTGTAATAAGTGTAAATGTAGCATAAAAGGAAGAGAAGACAATAAATATGTTTTCCTATCATAATGCTTAATTTTCTTTTTAAAAAGTTTTGGACTTTGGTTTTGTTCCCACATACTCCCTCACTAGTATTGAGATATGTGTATTTGGGAAATTTCAGACTATAAGAACAATTAACAAAAATTTAATGGCTATAACAAGTTAAAGGTTTATTATATTTTCGAAAACTAAAATAAAACTTTATCATACAAACTAAATTGGCAAAACACTTTTCAGCCGCAACTACTCGAGAATGCGATGGCTGGTTGGCATCTAACAATAGTTCTTATATGATTACCAAATTGTGAAAACATCATTCTAGTGGTGAAAAACAAATTATGCCGGTGATAAGTACATTGATCAGTACTTTGCTTTACAAGCCAGCATCTGATATTATCAAGAAAAATTAGTTTAGTAATAATACTGTGCAAATAATAAATACGGATTGATGAAATCGCTAAAGGTGTGGAATATTCATTGTGTTGTTTTTAAAAACATCTCTCTTTTCTATTTAAAGTGATGAGTCAATTTTGCCAGAAAATGGAGCTTTACTTTAAGTATACTTCTAGCATTTTTTCTTTAAAAAAATAATAAATTTGCTAAAAATTAATATTTTCTAAATATTTTCAAACTGATTCCCAAATCAATATTTCATGCATTGGATAAAAAAACGAATTCCTCCAAGTAATATTTCAGTGTTCGTAGATGGTGCTCTAGCGATAGTAGGGCGCTACAAGAGTGTTCTTTCATATTTAAAAAGGAGGTGCTGAATGCATTTACAGCATACTATATAATCAATCATCAACATCTAGTTGCAAAAATTTTAAAGTGCACGCCCACATAATTCATTACAATACATAATGAAAGCTATCAACACAATCTGGAGAAAATTTTTAAATAACAGATTATTTAAGCAGCCATGTGTTGAAAACTATGAAGATTTCAATCGTTTGCTGGTTCATACAGAAGGAGTACGTTGTTTGTCAAAGCGAGCATGTTTAGATTGTTCTTATAATCTGCTTAACTCAATGCTGACGTACTTGAGAAATTAAATATAAAAATGTCAACTGCTAAGAGTAACAAAGAAAAAGAAACAAATAAATTCAAAATACTTCATTCATGGAAAAGAACTAAACCAAACAAAAAGATGCAAAATACTTAGGAGTCATAATAAATGAGAAACTATCTTGAAATCCCCATGTCAATGAAGTTATTAAAAAATCAAACAAAACCTTAGGCTTTATAAAATAGAAATTTTTACAAATGTAACAAAGATATAAAACTAAATTGCTACCTCACCCTGGTGAGACATATACTAGAATATGCATCTGCTGTATGTGACCCATCCACCAAAGAAAATATTGATAAGTTAGAACAAATCCAAAAAAAAAAAGAGCTGCCAGATTCATTACTGGAGAATATTCAAAACTGACAAGAGTAACACCATTAGTTAAATCATTAAACCTTGAAATAGAAGGATAGAAGAACCAAGAGTAAATTAGTAAGTTAACATAAGGCAATTAATTCTAATTTAGAAATACAACACAAAGATAACTTAATACAACCTTCAAATAGACATAAAGATAATAACACCTTTCTTATTCCATATGCAAGAACAACACAATAAAGTTTTCTTTCTTTCTGTCCGGTATTCGGGCGTGGAATGGGTTGCCTGAAGAAACCAGGAAAGCCAACACTTTATAATCATTTAAAACTCTAGTAAGAATACAGGACTAGTCACAAACCATAGAAATACGTAGGACGCAATAATC
Organism: Radix auricularia; assembly: GCA_002072015.1. Taxonomy (NCBI): domain Eukaryota; kingdom Metazoa; phylum Mollusca; class Gastropoda; family Lymnaeidae; genus Radix; species Radix auricularia. The sequence goes on along the minus strand of MUZC01000233.1, from coordinate 58,979 downwards.
TTATGTACAGAAGGGGCGTCTGTAACATATAAGATAAGATAATGCCTTACAATCTGATTTAATTCAATTCTAAAGTGACATCACTTACTTGACCGAATGTTTAAAAAAAAATTAGTGAAAGGAATCTTGCGCTTTAAGTTGATGAACTAATTGTAATTTTTTAAAAAATCTGTTATTTCTGCATTTGTAACAAAACTTCTGTATAAAAGAAATTTTATACCAGGGGAATTCAGACGGTTTCCAAGTTTATCAGGAGCGGGAAAAAATGATGAAGACATACTTTCTTACTGACGTTGTGCTCTTATTGAGCTCTTGGGTGCGCTCCATTTATATTTGTATCAACGATTTGATGATATGTTGACCATGACCTTACCTTAATAAATGCTGTATACTTTTTGAATTTCAAACACATAATAATATTCGAAGTTACAAGAATAAATAATAGAAGAAACTAAAAATGATGAATTAAATTTAAATTCAAAAGCGTCTACATGCACATCATTTTCATGAGCAAGTTATTGCTCTAGAAGTTTGACATACACCTTTTCCATAATCTATACTAATAAAAGGGAAAGCCCTCACTCACTGACTGACTGACTGACTCACTCACTGATTCATCACTAATTCTCCAACTTCCCGTGTAGGTAGAATCATGAAACTTTGGGAAGTTGTTGGATACTCTCTGACTACGAAAATTAGCGAAAAAGAATTTTGAAAATCTAACTCATGTGGGGCCGGGGGCCCAAAAACTTTTTTTGCTTACATCACTAAATCTCCGACTTCCCGTGTAGGTAGAAGCATGAAACTTTGGGAAGTTGCTGTGTACCCACTGTGGACAAAGTTTGAAAAAAAGTTTTTTAAAAAATATCTCTCAAGTGGGGCCGGGGGCCCAAAAAGATTGTTTCCTTATATGGGCTTTTTAAAAATTGAAAATCACCAATTTTCCTATTTCCCGTGTAGGTAGAAGCGTAAAACTTTGGGAAGTTGCTGGGTAACCAGTAATGACGAAGATTCGCGATGAAGAACTTTTAAAATCTCGCTCATGTGGGGCCGGGGGCCCAAAAACACTTTTTTCCTTCATCACTAATTCTCTAATTTTCCATGTAGGTAGAAGCATGAAACTTTCGGAAGTTGTTTGTTAACCACTAATGACGAAAGTTGGCGATAAACATTTGTAAAAATCTCGCTTATGTTCGGCGGGGGGCCCAAAAAGCTTTTTCCTTATATGTGTTCTATAACAATTGAAATTCACCAATTTTCCTATTTCCCGAGTAGGTATTTCCATGTAGGTAGAAGCATGACACTTTGGGAAATTGTTGGGTACACTCTCAGGACGAAAATTAGCGAAAAAGAATTTTAAAAATCTCGCTCATGTGGGGCCGGGAGCCCAAAAACTTTTTTCTACATCACTAAATCTCCGACTTCCCATGTAGGTAGAAGCATGAAACTTTGTTAAGTTGCTCAGTACCCACTGTGGATAAAATCTGGCAAAAAAGTGTTTTTAATATCTTTCAAGTGGGGCCGGGGGCCCCGAAAGATTGTTTCCTTATATGGGCTTTATAAAAATTGAAAATCACCAATTTTCCTATTTCCCGAGTAGGTAGAAGCATGTAACTTTGTAATTTTTTATTTTTATTTTATGCTTTCGACGATAAGTTGAAAAAAAAAGTTAAATTTACCAATCATGGGGGCCGTGGCCCCGGAAAAAGCCCTGACTGACTGACTGACTCACTCACTCACTCACTCATTCGTCACTAATTCTCCAACTTCCCGTGTAGGTAGAATCATGAAACTTTCGGAAGTTGTTGGATACCCTCTGACTACGAAAATTGGCGAAAGAGAATTTTGAAAATGTAACTCATGTGGGGCCGGGGGCCCAAAAAATTTTTTTGCTACATCACTAAATCTCCGACTTCCCGTGTAGGTAGAAGCATGAAAATTTGGGAAGTTGCTGTGTACCCACTGTGGACAAAGTTTGGCAAAAAGTTTTTTAAAAATATCTCGCAAGTGGGGCCAAGGGCCCAAAAAGATTGTTTCTTTATAAAAATTGAAAATCACAAATTTTCCTATTTCCCGTGTAGGTAGAAGCATAAAACTTTGGGAAGTTGCTGGGTAACCACTAATGACTAAGATTGGCGATGAAGAACTTTTAAAATCTCGCTCATGTGGGGCCGGGGCCCCAAAAACACTTTTTTCCTTCATCACTAATTCTCTAATTTCCCATGTAGGTAGAAGCATGAAACTTTGGGAAGTTGTTTTGTAACCACTAATGATGAAAGTTGGCGATAAACATTTTAAAAAAATCTCACTTATGTGCGGCGGGGTGCCCAAAAAGCTTTTTCCTTATGTGTTCTATAACAATTGAAATTCACCAATTTTCCTATTTCCCGAGTAGGTATTTCCATGTAGGTAGAAACATGACACTTTGGGAAATTGTTGGGTACACTCTCAGGACGAAAATTGGTGAAAAAGAATTTTAAAAATCTCGCTCATGTGGGGCCTGGGGCCCAAAAACTTTTTTTTTCTACATCCCTAAATCTCCGACTTTATGTGTAGGTAGAAGCATGAAACTTTGGGAAGTTGCTGAGTACCCACTGTGGACAAAATTTGGCAAAAAAGTTTTTAAAAAATATCTTTCAAGTGGGGCCGGGGGCCCCAAAAGATTGTTTCCTTATATGGGCTTTATAAAAATTGAAAATAACCAATTTTCCTATTTCCCGTGTAGGTAGAAGCATAAAACTTTGGGAACTTCTGGGTTCCCTCTCACGACGAAAATTTGCGAAAAAGAACTTTTAAAATCTCGCTCATGTGAGGCCCAAAAATCGTTTCTTCCTAATATGAGCTATATAAAAATTAAAAATCACTTATTCTCTTATTTCCATATTCTCCTGTTTCCCGTATAGTTTAAAGCATGAAACTTTGTAAATTTTTTGAGTACATGCTTCCGATGATAATTGGCAAAAGAGAATGTTACATTTCCCACTAATGGGAGCCGGGGCCCCCAAAACATTTTTTTCTGTATATGAGCTATACAAAAAATTAAAACCACTAATTCTCCTATTTCCCATGTAGGTAGAAGCATGAAACTTTTGAATTTTTTTGAGTACAAGCTCCCGACAATTGGCAAAAAGAATGTTAGAATTCCCTCTAATTGGGTACCGGGGGCCCAATTATATTTTTTCTTATATTAAAAAAAACACAACTTATTACTAATTCTCCAATTTTCCGTGTAGGTAGGAGCAAGAAACTTTGGGTAATTGTTAAATACCCTCTCAGGACAAATGTTGGTGTAAAAGAATTTTGAAATACACACTCATTGGGGCCGGGACCCCAAAAACGTATTTTTTTCTTATATGAGATTTATAAAAATTGAAAATCACTGATTCTCTTATTTCTCGAGTAGGTAGACTCATGAAACATTGGGGAATTGATAACTACACTTTCACGATGGTAGCAGATGAAAACATATTTTAAAATATCTCTTACTGGGGGCCGGGGGGGCCAAATATAGTTTATTTTCGAATATAAACTGTATAAAAACTACACATAACTAATTCCCCCATTCTCCATTTAGGTAGAAGCATAAAACTCTGGGAAGTTGTTGAGTACAATCTCCAATTGAAAGTTGGTGAAAGAGAATGATAAATTTCCACTCACAGGGGGCTGGAGGCCCAAATATAATTTTTTCTTATATTAAAAACCGACTCATCACAAATTCCACAATTCATCGTGTAGGTTAAAATATAAAACTTTAGCAAGTTGTTGGGTACCCTCAAAACGACGAAAATTGGCGTAAAATGATTTTTAAATGCACGCTCATGAGGGCCTAGGCCCCCCCAAAAACGTGTTTTTTTCCTTATACGTGCTATAACAATTTTAAAATCAATAATTCTCCTATTTTCCTAATAGGCAAAGGCATGAAACTTTGGGGGTTTGTTAACTACACTTCCACGATGGTAGCAGGTGAACAGTTATTTAAAACATTCTTTACTGGGGGCTGGGAGGCCAAAATGTAGATTTTCTCTAATATTAACTATATAAAAGTTTAAAATCCCTAATTCTCCCATTCCCTATGTAGGTAGAAGCATAAAACTTTAGGAATTTGTTGGGTACCCTTTCACGACACAATATTAGCGTAATATAATTTTAAAATTCACACTCATTTGGGCCGGGACCAAATATGTGCTATATACAAACTGAAAAGCACTATTTTTCCTATTTCCCATAGAGGTAACGCATAAAACGTTGGATATTTTTTAAATACACTTCCACGATGGCAGCAGGTGAAATAATATTTAAATTATTCCTTGGTGGGCGCTGGGGACCAAAATATAGTTTTTTATGCACTCACTGACTTATCACGAATACTCAATCTTCCCAAATTGCTAGTGTTACTGATAAACATGAATTCTGATTTCCATTCTTCATTAATAATGTTAGTAATAAAGTCACAGACAAAACCGTTCATCTCCTGGAAGACAAATACTTCTTCCATCAGATCCCACAATCGCCTCAATAACTTGCCCAGGCTCAGTCAGTGGACACTGCTTTTGTCGATAATATCATAATATTCCAATCTTCAAGCAGTGCCATGAACGTCCCTCACTGTTACAAAGTTTATTATACTGACAACTGCTTGACCTTCAATAGACATGTACAACTACTTTCCTGATTTAATATGCAGTGCAGATGTAAAAGCCTACGGTGAGGATTTTCTAATTCATTTATTGTATTCTTCATGAATCTTACCAGAACTTATTTTATCCAGTTTTAGCACACGCTGCATCACCTTTTAACACTTGTCACCTTGTTCCACACCAACACTTCCCAGCAGCTTTGAATGAATCCTGGCTTTTAGTTGTGTTGCTGTCGAGAAGGGGTGACCTCTACGTGGTTCGACAGACGGGAAGGGTTGTGGAGAAGACCACGACCTGAAACCGACAAACCCCTGGCTTGGACAGCTGAAGACCGTTCCTAGGTTTTAGGTGCTAGTCATATATGATTACAGTCACTGTACGGATCTTAGGCAAAGCATTTAGATGCAATGCCGATTATGAAAACCAAAGTACCCGTTGAGGGTCGTGTTACTCCGAAGCGACCGTTTCGCCCCCCTTAATTAACTAGCAGCACTGTTGAGCGGTGCCGGTTTAGGGCCAGGAGCGCCAGCACGGAATAGCAAAAGGTACCGCTAGGAAACGCTTTTGGTCGCCAGCTCTGAGGAAACCGTCCGGTGGGGGTTAAACCCTAGGTAGGTCAGTAATGGTCCCACGCTTTGCGGTGATCTAAACCATTGAGACTCGTAAGCTCTGCCGTGATAGCGCCCGACTGATACTATGTTGATAGCGAGTCACAATAGGAAATTCCACACCTCTCTCGGGAGGCACACTTAGTGGGAGGCGTTTTCGACCTAGTGTCCTGGACGCCCAGGCGGCTGCTTGTAGCAGCGACCGCTCCGGGGGGAGGGGCTTCTCAGTCTTTACGTCTCTTAGGGGGCCACAGGGTTGAGGGGGTTTTCTGGAAAGCCCCATGAAGAGCGCAGGCTCGGGACTGCTGATTTTCTTCCACGTGTAGGATTTTCAGTTGTGTCGAGAAGGAGTGACACTACGTGGTTCGACAGACGAGTAAGGTCGTGGAGCAGACCACGACCTGAAACTGACAACCCCTGGCTTGGAAAGCCGAAGACCAATGTTAGGTGTTAGGTGCTCGTCCTATATGTTTACAGTCACTGTACGGATCTTAGGCTAAGCATTTACATGCAATGCCGATGATGAAAACCAAAGTACCCGTTGAGGGTCGGTTTAATTTGAAGCGACCGTTTCGTCCATCTCAATTAACTAGCAACGCCTCAGAGCGTTGCCGTTTTAGGGCCAGGAGCGGCAGTATGGAATAGCAAAAGGTACCGCTAGGAACGCATTGGACGCCAGCTCTGAGGAAACCTTCCGGTGGAGGTTAAATCCTAGGCAGGGCAGGGATGATCCCCCGCTTTGCGGCAATCCAAACCATTGAGACGCGTAAGTTTTGCCGGGGGTGGCGCCGAAATGATAGCGGATGTAAGGAAAATTCCACCCCTCCCTCAGGAGGCCAACATAGTGGGAGGCGTTTTCGACCTAGTGTCCTGGACGCCCAGGCGGCCGCTTCTAGAAGCGACCACTCCGGGGGGGGGGGTTCTCAGCTTTTACGTCTTTTAGGGGGCCAGAGAGATGGGGGGTCCTTGAAGCCCCATGAAGAACGCAGACTCGGGACTGCTTATTTTCTTCCACACGTAGGATTTTAGTTTTGTCTTTCAGTTGAAAAGCTTACTGTGTCTAGCCTACAATGGAGTTTATAAAATCTAGAAAGGGATGACTTGATAAGCAATGTATGTTTTTTTTAAATAGGGACAATATAAAACTAATCTGCACTTATTGAAGGATTTCTTCAAAGACTCATCTATGGCTGTTATTTTAACTTGGGACAATCGCTTTGGAGAAAGATTAAATGAATCGAATTACAACAGTTGTATGAGAAAGAGGAACATTTTGGGATGGCATTAAATATGCTCCTTGCTCTTGCCTTTCTACCTGTGAATGAAGTAAGCGATGCCATTGATGAACAGGTGGCAGACTAACATCGAGAATTAACTCCTTGTGTGAATTCCTTTGAGGATAACTATGTAAGGTAGACGTGGAGATAGAAGACATCCGTTATTTCCTATTTAAATATGGAAACGTGAAAGCTCGACAAGATGCAGGACTGCCACGAACTAACAATCAGCTCAAAAGTTTGCACAAAGCTTTTCAGGGATTAGCTTAAAATTAATCGCCCGTCCATCTTCAGATTTATTGAAGCTCTAAGGCAGAAGAAAGCCTTTCAACGCACAAATCTTACACAGCTGCTACAAGGCAGAGATCTGACTCAGAGAATGATGAAATACGTGACAATGAAAACAAGAATCACCGCTGTACAGCAACATCTAGATCAGTATGATCTTCTATAATACCTTCGAGCACTTGTTCACAATTTAGTGATAAATGTCACATATTTTAATCAACCTGGGTATTTTTCTATTTTTTAAAAATGTTCTTTAAATTAAATGGTATTTATTCTTTGGTGAAATACTTTTATTTTCACTCATGAGTTGTTTGTATGTGAATTAATGTGTGTATATGTAGCCTATGTGTATTAATTTAAATTTCATTTTAAACAAAAATTTCTATTTCAATAAATACTTTAACAAAATGTGATAAATGTCACATAATTTAAGTTACCTGATCTTTTCTATGCTATTTTAAATCTTACTTTTAATTAATTTATATATTATGTAGCTAAGACAAATTACTGTTTGTAAATGAATGAGTGCGGGTGTGTATATCATTAGTTAATCCAAATTGCTTTTAAATTTTATTTTAATCAAAATTTATAATTTCAACAAATACTTTATCAAAATGTTTGTTTTTTTTTGGAGTTTTTATTTTTTACTATGCATTTTTGTAGTCTTTTCACTTGGGATAATTGAGTAAGACAATGAAAAGAGGTCTATGTCTTAAAAAAAGGTTGGAACCACTGGGTTAGGTGAACGGTTGGAGAAGAATAGCTAATAGGAGAAGTCACTTTTATGGCGGTCGCTCTTTTGATACAGAAGATATTTTGAAGTCGCTGTTATGAGGGTCGCTGTATTGACATTCGCTATTTTAAACCCGTGTCGTTAATACCAAAAATGTTCTATTCCTGTACTTTGGAACTTTAGTCCAACGCAAATGAGTGCCACAACAATAATTTGCTTGCATCTCGAAGTTGGTGCATAAAATTGTCCCTTACTTTTTCAACATGCCTAACAAAATTTCTACTTAATAAATAAATGTAAAATTTTATTTTCTGTTCTGGCCATATAAAGGTTACTGCACCTGACAAGCATTCCTTGCTGAACTCACTGTGAGAAAAAGGCATGTTTCATTTTACGATCTTGTAGGATAGCACCAAACTGGCTTCGGTTGCAGTTACTTGTATTCACTAGCAATTTCCCCGCGCCTTGATACGGGAAGTTGGAGAATTAGTGATGAGTAAGTAAATGAGTTTATAAAAAATAACTATATTTAGGCCCCGGCAAGCGAAATTTTAAATATTTTTTTTTACCCGCTGCCATCGTGGAGATGTGTTTAACAAACCCCCAACGTTTCATTCGTTTACCTATTTCGGGAAAAGGAAAAATAGTGCTTTTCAATTTGTATAAAGCACATATTAGGAAAAACACGTTTTTGAGGCCCGGCTGCAATGAGTCTGAATTTTAAAATTATATTACGCCAATTTTCGTCGTGAGAGGGTACTCAACAACTTTCAAAAGTTTTATGTTTTTACCTACACGATGACTTCTGGAATTTGTGTTGAGTCGATTTTTAATATAAGAAAAAAATATATTTTTGCTCCCGGCCCCCTTTGAGTGGGAATTTACCATTCTCTTTCGCCAAATTTGATTCGGAGATTGTACTCAACAACGTCCCAAAGTTTCATGCTTCTACCTACATGGGGAAAGGGAGAATTATTGATGTTCAGTTATTAAATAGTTTATATTAGGAAAAATCTACATTTGCCCCCCGGCCCCCAGTAAGAGATATTTTAAATATTTTTTCACCTGCTACCATGGTGAAAGTGTAATTATTGATTCCCCAACGTTTCATGAGTCTACCTACGCGAGAAAAAATGATATTAGTGATTTAACTTTTTATAAATATATAAGAAAAAAACGTTTTGGGGGCCGTGGCCCCCATGAGTGTGTTTAAAAATTCTTTGCACTAACATTTGTCGTGAGAGGGCACTTCTATAAACCAAAGTTTCATGCTCCTACCTACATGGAAAATTGAAGAATTAGTGATAATTCGGTTTTTAATATAAGAAAAAATATATTTGGGCCCCCGGTTCCCAATTAGAAGTAATTCTAACATTATTTTTGCCAATTTTCGTAGGGAGCTCGTACTCGAAAAATCTCCAAAGTTTCATGCTTCTACCTATGTGGATAATAGGAGAGGGATTTTCAAGTTTTATATAGGTCATATAAAGAAAAAACTTTTTGGGGCCCCGGCCCCCATTATTTCGAAATTAAACATTCTCTTTGGCCAGTTATCATTGGAAGCATGTACTCAAAAAAAGTTACGTATATTAATGCTTCTAACTATACGGGAGAATCAATGATTTGCAATTTATAAATATCTAATATAAGGAAAAAACTTTTTTTGGGCCCCCATTTTTTGGACCCTCGTACCCACATGAGTGGGAATTTAACATTCTATTTCGTCAATTATCATCGGGAGATTGAACTCAACAACTTCCTAAAGTTTAATGCTTCTACCTAAATTGGGAATGGGAGAATTAGTGATTTTTCAGTTTTTAAATTTTGGCCCCCGGCCCCCCAGTAAGAGATATTTTAAAAATTATTTCACATGCTAGCATCGTGAAAGTGTATTTATCAACTCCCCGACGTTTGATGAGTCTACCTGCTCGGGAAATAGGAGCATTGGTTATTTTCAATTTGTATATCTATACTAATAAAAGGGAAAGCCCTAACTGACTGACTGACTGACTGATTCATCACTAATTCTCCAACTTCCCGTGTAGGTAGAATCATGAAACTTTGGGAAGTTGTTGGGTACACTCTGAATACGAAAATTGGCGAAAAAGAATTTGGAAAATCTCACTCATGTGGGGCCGGGGGCCCAAAAACTTTTTTTGCCTACATCACTAATTCTCGAACTTCCCGTATAGGTAAAAGCATGAAACTTTAAGAAGTTGCTTGAGACTCTCTTACGACAAAAAATGGCGAAAAAGAATTTTGAAATTCACACTCATGGGGGCCGGGGCCCCAAAACTGTTTTTCTCATTATATAAGCTAAATGCTAATTGAAAATCAATAATTCATCTATTTCCCGTGTAGATAAAAGCATGAAACTTACGAAATATTTTGAGTACATGCTTCCGACGATAATTGGCAAAAGAGAATATATTTCTCACTCATGGGGGCTGGGGCCCCGAAAACGATTTTTTTCATTAAAGGAGCTTTATAAACATTGAAAAAGAACCAATTCTCCTAATTTTCCGAGTAGGTAGACTCATTGATGATTGCAGGTGAAATAATTTTTAAAATTTCTCTTACTAAGGGGCTGGGGGCCCAAATTTAAAAAATAAAAATCACCAATTTTTCCATTCACCATGTAGGTGGACAGCATGAAACTTTACGAAGTTGTTGAGTTTAATCTCCCGATGATAATTGGTGAAAGAGAATGTTAAATGCCCACTCATAGAGGTACGGGAGCCAAAAAATAATGGGGCCCCATAAAAAA